>QJOB01000271.1:0-82022 GCA_004155035.1 Monosporascus sp. 5C6A
AATTATTATCCCGGTGGCCGATTTCTAATATCTATTTTTGTTAATTAATTATAAATATGCAGTTTTGTTGATTTTGTATAGGAAATGGCGGCGCGTTGGGGGGGTGGAGCGTTGATGGGGGGGTTATCTTAACTAGCTAGGGTTTCGGAATTCAGGGTTAAGTGCCGAACAATTGGATACTCAACACAGGACTTTGCAGCGGAATAACCTTGGTCCGAAGTCCATGCCAAGCTCGCGTCAGGGGTCTCGAAATAAGACCAAATCTAGTCTGCAATAACATCTCATCGATGTTGAATGGCAGCTCGCGTCCCATTAGCCTAACTGTGACAAAATAAAACCCATTATAACCCAAGAAGCTCGCGCTGGGTAATCATGGTCCTGTCTCTATTGCTACTATAATCTCTCTGTCGGAGGCTCGGAGCAAACCTTGCGTTTCTAAACTCTGGAGCCTGATTGGTTTCCGGCATTTTCATCGCGATCGATCGCGACCGGCTGGGTGGCTGCTTATGGGACCCTTGTCGTGTAATGGTGGTGTCTCATTTGCGTTTTCAGCAACTCATATACTAGCGACTTTCGACAATTCAAGACGAGTTATACTCGTTAAGTCGCACTATGGACCGTGAATAGCCACACTCTCTCGGTGTCATTACGCGATGAGACTTCTCAACACCAGTACATTAGAATTGAAAACCTTCGATCAGGATAGACCGCAGTATGCAATATTATCGCATACATGGACGAAGGCTGAGCCGCCTTTCGAAGCATTTGTGGCTCGGAAGCACTTCTCGAGGTCCATCGCGCGCCTTCAGAAGAAGAAGTACGTTAAGGTAGTGATGAGCTGCGAGTTAGCCAGGGAGAGCGGACTCGACTGGATATGGATCGACACGTGTTGCATCGACAAGTCCAGCAGCACTGAGCTGGCGGAGGCCATCAATTCCATGTACGCCTGGTACGAAGATGCTGAAGTCTGCTTCGCGTATATGCGTGATGTGTCAGACCAGGAAGATCCGCTGTCAGAGAACTCCAGCTTCGCCCGAAGCAGGTGGTTCACGAGAGGCTGGACACTGCAGGAGCTAATCGCGCCGCGAACGGTGGAGTTTTACAGCTCCAACTGGGTCAGAATCGGGTCCAAGTGGGAGTACGCGGCGACTATTGAGAGGATCACAGGCATCCACCAGAGGGTCTTGAGAGATCCATACTACTCGGGCCTCGCGAGTCCGTGGAGTGTTGCCCAACGGATGTCCTGGGCTGCGAATCGACGTACGACGCGTCCGGAAGACCTTGCTTACTGCTTGATGGGCCTCTTTAACGTCCAAATGCCACTCCTCTACGGCGAGGGTGCGCAGAAAGCGTTCGTAAGGCTGCAAGGCGAGATCGCAAAGTCAACGAACGACCAATCGCTCTTCGCGTGGGGCGGATGGCCCCTTTCACTGGAGGACATAGCCGAAGATGCGCTCATCGCAGGCGGTTCCTTATATGCGCAGCATCCGTCCAGATTCGCCCTATGCCGAGACATTGTCCCCCTTCGACGCAACGACGGCGGTCTGTCATGGTCCTCCGAGTTCTCTCTGCTCAATGATGGGTACCTGCGCATTAAGCTGAGGATTGCCGAGAACACTTCGAGGTTAGACATGCGGGAGACCCATGTCGCGTTCCTGGAGTGCGAGCTCATGGGCCATCCCGATCAGGTGGTTGGCTTCTTCGTGCACGAGTATGATAGGGTTGAAGGGATGCCAGCCGATGTCCGCGTCTATAAGCGCGAGTTTGCGACGCTTGCTACATTTCCTCGCAAGCTCGCGATGGAAGCACCCTTACGCGATGTTTTCTTATCTTCTGTTTATTAAGAACAGCCACAGGGATTCCCTAGGGTGTCGAGCATACGGGCTGAACTACGTGATGCTATGAAGTTGTCGTGGGCCTCCAGTCGTTGCTTAACGGGAACGCGCATGGCTCAACCCCGCTCTTGGGGTAGGAGCAAGGCGTTTGCTTATGTAGATAATAGTAATTCACATACCGGGCGGCCCTTAAGAGGAAATAGCGGTACTTATACGGTACGTCTTCCGGCCGCTGTACCTCGTCGGCAACCCCGCGGCCGAGCTGCGTTGTCGGGCTACCGCGGAGGAACCTTTTTAAGGACGATTTGTTTACATGGATGGATCTGTTATTAATCGGTTTAGTGTCGCGATCTCGTACCTGTGAAACTGTTGGACTAAGAGGATTGCTGATCTTATTCGCTAGCAAACTGCGGCTACCGGCTATCACGACGTTGCGTACATCCATGTAGTATTCTAGTTGGTCCTTCAGGTGTAGGAAGACGGGTCGAGTAACATACAATCCCGGGAATACGGATTTCTCAGATGGTAGTCCTCTTCTATTGACCAGATGGCCCGTAGCAGGATAGAAGAGGTAAGGCGACACCCCCATCAACCCCCATCCCCCCACCGCGCTGCCATTTTCCCATACAAACCGCCAAAAGTCACTCCATATTTCAAAACCCTTTTAAAATTCGAATAGAAATTGGAAAAATAAACGCTTTTACGATGGTTATTGCTTTTATGCCTTTTATATATCAAAAATAACTAGGAATTGTCATAATTATATAATATTTCTTTTTATATTTTTTATATATTCGGCAAAATCTTTTACTATATATTATATATCTATTTAAACCTATAAAAAGATATTTTAAATATGCTTATTTAAGTGTAACAGTTATATATATAAAATAACTGTAACGGCTAAAAAAGTTCCTAATGATTAAACCTTAAACGTATGGTTTATATAAATATATAAATCGTAAATATTAAATAATAAAGTTTTTTGTTACGTTTAATAATAACAAAATACGTTTTATGTAATTAAGTTTTATTATAAATTGTTATTCTTAAGCTTAAAAAATAAGTAACGATCATAATTATATATCGAAATCGTATTTTTTTTAAACGCTTTAACGTTTTCTAGCGTTATATCGTATAACTGCATAGAGATGTTTTAGCATCTAACGTTATATCTGTTAATTATATTCCGCGTTATCTTGCGGTCCAGCGCTATCCCGTACGTAACGTAAGTCTTCCAGCCACCTATAGCGTAGTTGCGACTATTTCTTTGAATTATCGAGATATCCGAAACTTTAGGTCGTAATACGATTTTCCTATTTTTAAATCTTCGTTTTCGAAAATTATCCATAGTTTTGTAATAAGTGCATTTTTTTAATTAGTTGTCTAACCATAGTTAATCGTATAGTTAAGTTCTATAAGCGTAATTATAAAAAAACGTATCGAGTTTGTTTTTTTATTTATAAATTATGTTTCGAAATTATGCTTTATTTATAGTGTTTTCGTAATTATGCGATATATATTATAATCGAAGGTTTTTTTGTTGTATAAACTGTATTTTTTACTAACGTTTTTATAATAGGTCCGGTATATCTGTTTTTTTTTACGCAATATTATTCGGAAGTCCGAACGTTTAAAAAGTAAGGAAATTTTAGTTAAATAATAACTTTTACGTTTTTAATAAAAAATAAATAAAGCTATAAACCGTTTTAAACGTTTAAAACTTTAATAAAAGTAATTCCGTATACGAAGTATTAAAATAGGCTGTTGTGACGTATAATTTTTAAAATAAACTGGAAAAATAGGAAAAGTAAAAACAAAACCGTACGAGGTTAGGTACGTTTGTATCTATCTTAACGTTAACTTTTATTTTGGATTAATCGGGTATTGAAAATACCGGCTGGCCGCTTATTAATTAATTTAAGTAACGTTTATTAGTTAATATTTCCAGCGTTATTAATAAAAAATTCCGTAACAGCCGTAAAGCGTTTATAAGGTATTTAACAGGTTTTATATATTTTCCGAATTTTGATAGTTTTTTTATTTGACAAAATACTGAGTAAATCTAATTTGTTTTCGTAGATTTAAAATCTTTTCCGTTTCGTAAGTTGGCGTATTTCCTTGGACTTTCTCGTCGAATCTTGTATTAACTTTAATCGTATTTGTTAATAACTTAAGTAGGAAAACGTAAAAAAATGGGTATATTCTAACTTTAGAAAGTAATTTTAATTCGTAATTATTATTTAAGATTTTCCTGATAATTTTGTATTAATTAATATATTTATAATCTAGTTTTTGAAACTGGCAAGGGCTTGCAAAGCTTTTCGCAAGCTTTTAAGGTTTATCTTTAAGGTTCATCTTTAAGGTTTACCGTGCAAAGCTATTCTCTGTAAGGCCGTCAAGAACCCTGCTGAACCCCAGCGGGCATAAGGTTCACCAGGGCCGAAGCTTGTCGGCAACCACTCGGAATCGGAGTGAGGACGGGACTGAGGTGTGCAATCTATCCAAACCGTGAAAAACCATTTGAAAAGTTATCGTGTTCGAAGATACTGGGTATAGTATCTATCGTGGAAATTTATCGTGCATCATTTTCTGTATATTGGCTCAGCCTTATCTTCCAGGCTTGACCTACTTTTACCTTGCATAATCTAGTTTTTAACTCGGTTATTTGATTTGAATTTTTTTGTAACGAAGTAAACTATCTTTTTTAAAAGTTAATCCGTTTAACTTTTTTTAGTTGTAATATTTTTGCATTTGTTAACGTACAAATTTTAGTTTTGTTTTTATCTTGCTATATAGTTATTTAAATGTTTTTATTATAAAAATAATTCGTATATTAACCTGTTTTTCGTGTGAATTCTTATAAATGTTTAATATAAACCTGAAATTAACATTTGTTAAAATAGTTTTAATGCTTTTATAATAACTTGTATTATAATTAAATTATGTAATAGGTAATTTATTGGCCTGATTGTGTTATTCGTAAGTACGATTTTAATATTTAGTTCGTTTTTTCCGTTTACTTATTTGTTTAAAGTTTAAAAACGTTTAATAATTACTATTTTACTCTAAATTATACTATTAAACCTTATTAAAATTTTAATATAAAGGTTATTCTTTTATCCGAAAGTATTTTTATAAATAATCCGTATATATTAACGATGTATTAAAAAGGTATATATTATTTATTTAACATTTATATTTTCATTACGTAATAAAATATAGAAAAACTTTATAAATCGATTAACGATTACAAATATATCATCGTAACGTTTTTATATAACAGAGTTTTCTGAAAATAGTAACTTCGTAATAAAATCGAATGCGATTAAATCTTATAATTGTTTTACGATTAATAAAGGTTATAATTTCCCATAAGGTCGCTATCTTCGTAATGTGGCTTTATTACATATATCTCATTATTCTAATACTTTTTATATTTATGTTTTTATGTTAAAAAAATATATATATTTCTTACAAACGTTTAAGTATTTTATTTATTTCTAGGTAATCGTAAAGTTAATATTCGTATATATATCGAATTAAATTATATTAAAAATTTTGTAATATTATTTTTTATCTTAATATTTTTTAATAATAATATTTTAATATATTTTTGTATTTTCCTATAAAGATTAATGAGTTATTATTATTTAATTATCGCAATCTATCTGGTTTTAAAATATCTTTTTAACGTAATATCGAAAATCGTATATTTAATTTTAATAATCTTTTTAAGTTTAGTCGTGTATTTCAAATGTCCGCTTTGCCGTTTTTTAAAACTATTTTTATATATAATAACGAAATTGTAATTAATAAGTTTTTTTCACGTAATAAAATTATCGGTTTATTAATTTTTTGTCGTAATAAACCGTATAAACTTTTTATAATCCGTATAAACTTTAATTTAATATATGTTACCGCGTAATATATACTTAAACTTTGGAAATGCGTATATTAAAACTATAAATTCCTTATTTAATAGGTTATAATTTAATTCCATATTTTCAATTTGTAAAAATAAAATATAATGGGATATAGCATTTCCTTATTATCTTTATATCCGGTAACTGCTTTAAAAGCGTAATTTAAAACGTCGGTTTTAAGTTCGATAAGTCGTTATAGGTTATATATCATTGATATTAGTTGCTTTGTAATGGCTTTTTTAATTTTTTAAAAGTCTTTTTTGTTATTTCCGTTTATTAAAATTGGTTTTTTTTAGGGTAAGATTCGTTAATAGTATAATAATCCTATTAAATTTTTTGAAAAACTTCTTGTAATAATTAACGAATTCGAAAAAAAGCTTATATTTCCTTAATAATATCAGGGTTTTTATTATTCCGTAACTGTTAAGATTTTCTTTAGCATCTATTATAATATAACTTAAAGTAATAATATATTCAAGGTATTTAATTTTCTATATATGAAACTGGCTTTTTTTGCGTTAATAAGCAAATTAACGTTTTGTAAAACCTATAAGAATATATGGACGTATTTTATATATTATTTTTCTGTTTTCGAAAAAATTAAAATATCGTCGAGATAGCAAATAACAAAGATCTTTAAATATTTTTGCAGTACGTAATTAACTATTTGTTGAAATGTCGCTGGGGTATTAATAAGTTTTATTAATATAATTAAGTAGTCGTATAATCCATATTTTATTTTATATACCGATTTTTATTTGTATAGTTTTTTAATAGAAATATAGTTATATACGTTTCGTAAGTTTAATATGGTAAATTATTTAACTTTTTATAAGTAATTTTTTATTTTTGTAATAAAAGGTAAAGATATACGGTTTTTTATTATAATGTTACTTGAATATCCGTAATTTATAATTAATCGTAACTTCCTCTTTTTTTCGGTACGAAAAATATAGGATATCCGGTAAAAAATATTAATTAACGCATTTATTATTTTTAAAGTATGTCGTTTAGATATTTTTGTACCGTATATAATTTTATTTCGTTTAAGTTGTAAATAAAGTAAACTTCGATAAGGTGGCTTTTTTTAAAAATTATATTATAATTTTATTTACTGTATATAAATAGTTTCGTATTAAACCTTTTCTTAAATAATCGTCTATATTTGAGATATATGGTAATATATTAGCTATATCTTTTTATTTTAGTTTTTCGGGTTAATTCTTTAAACTCTCGTTTATATCGTAGAGTTATATTTAAATAATAACGACAATACGTCGAATGCGTTTATTATGCCCTTTTTTTATATTTTATTCTTTTGAAAGATAAGATTTTTGTTGTATTTTTATATCTGTATTCGTTGCTTTTTTCCAAAATAATCGAATATGGAAATCTTTTTTTAATTTATTAATAAAGTGTAAAATGAACTTTATCTCATTAATACTTTAATTGGTTAAAAGGTTATATTAATATAACCATGGTTTTCTAAGAATTATATTATAATTCCTTAATTAAATTATATCGAAATTTATTATTTGGATTTATCCGTTAATAAAAATCTGAAAATAAGTAATTTTACGTATGATTTTTCCGTTATCGTAAGTAAATACCTAACCTTCGGCGTTCTTAATAATGTAAAGATTTTTCTTATCTTTTTATAGCAGTTTAAGGGCGTTTATTAATTTCGATACTATGTAATTAGCGCTTAATGCTTCGTAGTTCATTATTACGGTGTACTAGGACGTTTTAATTCGTATTCGTAACGTAACAGGGTTGTTTTTAGTTTCTGTCGCTATATATAAAGCCCTTTTAGGAAGTTCTTGCTATTGCTTCCGGCTTTCGCCATCTTAAAGCTTTTTTATAAGTAGCGTTTTTCTTTTAAAAACTTGGTTTGTATTGCTGCTTTTTTATAGCCGATTAGTATGTCGTCGACGCAACAAATAGTTTCTTTGGATTCTTCCATCTCTATTATTAGTGATTAATTAATTTTACGTAAATAGCCGATTTGCTTTTTTTATTTTAGTCTGGGTTTTTATTTTTAAAATTCGTGTTTTATAATTTTGGTTAACGATCCTTTAACCGGGTATTGCTTATTTAACTTAGTAATTTTTATCGTATTAAACTAAGTTTTTTTATTAATTTCTAAATTTTTCTTCTAAGTTTTTATCGGGTTTTAAAGTTTGTTATAAATATTAAATTGTAAATTATTAATCGTTTGTTATATAACTTTTATTACTGTATAGTATACTAGTTTTTTAAAAGTTCGATAATTATATTACTAGTAATAACATAAAAAATCGTTATACGGATAACGTCGTTTCTTTGGTTAATTATGTTTAATTACGAATATATTAATTTCGGTTTATAATGCAAGCGTATAAAAATATAAATATTATTATGCATTTCTTTTATTTCCTTCGATTTTATAAAAATTGAACTTCTTTTTTACATTCTATAATACCTTAAATAATATATTGTTACTATTCTTTATAAACTATATAATTACGTCGTATGCAATTTACTAGGTAAACCAACTTACCAAAACCGGTTAAATCCGGATACAACTTCGTAGGACTTTACAGGTTTATCTCTTAAAAGTGTATATAAAATTGCATTAACTTTTATAAAGTTTTCGTAAAGTTATAGGTATTATAGTAAATATCAAGAAGGTTACGTGCAAACTGTAACAGCTAGGCTAGTTAACTAACTATTAAACCTAGTCGTACGGGTTTATATTAGCAGTGATATTATAGGAAACTAAGCAATAACAGGTAAACTAGTTACGTTTAATAATAACAAATAACTAAAAGTAATCTACGTAACTAAGTTATATTACAAACTGGCATTATCTTAAACTATAGAAAATACCGAAAATATATATCTTATTTTTGGCTTAAGGCGCTCAAGGCGTTTAAACCTTTAAATCCGTTAAGTCCTTTAAGCGCTATTATAGCTTAAGCTGTTTAAAATGCCAAAACCTTTAAGTTTTTTAAGCCGGTTACGTAACTTTGGGTTACCGTCGGATCTTGTTTTCCTAAGATTTCGATTGTTCTTGGAAAAGCTAAGCCTTATTAAATTATAAAAGATTTTCTTTTTAAAAAAAAATCTTTATTATTAAAGATTAATTTATTTATTTGTCGGTTTTTAGACAAATAACTTTCCTTTTTTACTTTTAACTTTTTGTATTTTTTAAAGTTAATCATTATATTTAGTCGAATTAAAAAGTTACATTTCCGTTATCGTACTAACGTTTTTATTTTAGTTAAACGAATTACTTAAATAGGTTTTACGATACCTTTTTATTTTCGATATAAAAAAATTATAGATTATCAGGTTTTTCGTAATTCTAGAAAATGTACCCGTTATATTCGGTGTGGGGGTTTTTATAACGTTTTTGAAACTTTAAAAACGGAATATAAAAAACCGTTAAATAAAGAAAATCGTTTAAAATATAAAGAAAGGTAAGCCTGGGAAATATTACGTATCGCCGCTAACAAATTAAATCGTTTTTAAAAATAATGGCGATTATTTCGTAATCGTAAGTTAAAAATGTTTTGTCGTAATATTAAAGATGCCGAAGCAATAAAGGAATTCGCTCGTTTTAAAGAAAAACAGAAAAGATTATTTACCGAAATTATTACGTTAAAATAAGCCGTAGTTCCAATCGACTAATTTAGCATTAGCGCTATCGACTGGTTTAATCTTAACAATATGGACTGGGATGTACTTATAACTAGTTCCGGCGCTATTAATAAAAATCCTTCAAAAAACGTTAAACGTTTATGAGATTTTTAACGAATTCTTAAGTATTTTCGGAATCTAAGTAATTTTTCCATTTAACTAAGTATTTAGTAAATCCGTCCTTTTTATATACGTCTAGGATTTTCTCTACTTCGTATATTAATACATCTCTTTTTATCTTATTTTTCCGTCTTATATTAATTTAATAATATCTGCTGTTAATTTAATAAAAAATCAGGAAAAACTAATTGAAGCTTAACTTTAAAAAAAATTGATTTCTAGTTATTTTCTAAAATTGTGTTAGTAACTTTATTTAAGCCGATATATTAAAATTAAGCTTTTAATTTAAATGTTTAGTTTTATTGTTTTTATTAACTAAACAAACTATATTTCCCTAAAAAGAATAAACTTTTTAAATTTCTTTTGGTTATAATATTTTCTTATTTAGTTACGTACAAATTCGAATTCAGTTTTTATTTTTACTTATAGTTACTTAAGTTATTTTAACGTTAAAATAGCTTTACGTTAATTAAATTATTATTGTATATTTCTTTATAAACTTTTGATATAAAACCAAAATTAATATTTGCTAGGGTTATCTTAATATTCTTATAATAATTGGTATTATAAGCCAATTAAGCTATTAATAATTTTTGAATTTAATTATTTTATTTGTAATTAATGTAATATTATAAGTAAATTTCGAATGTCTGGTTTAATCGTTTTATTTATTTATTTATTTAAAGTTTAACCGTATTAAATAATTTATAATTTAGATTAATTTATATTATAAAAACTTCTTAAAATTTAAACGTAAACGTAATACTTTTATTTAAAATAATTTCTATTAATAATCTATATACTTTAAAGATATATTGGAAAAAGATATATACTATTTGTTTTGAGTTTATATTTTCGTAATAAAGTAAGAAATAAGAGAATTTCGTAAATCGGTTAACAATTACGAAAATACTGTTATAATGTACTTTTGTTGCTGGGTTTTCGGATAAAGGAAGTTTGGTAATAAAATTCATAATAATGGAATTCTATAGTTGCTATAAAACTGGAAATAGTTGCAGTTTTTCGTATGGTTTATGCCGTAAAGATTTTGTTTTGACGTAAATATTATATTTTTATTTGATTTTCTGTATTGCTATGTTCATTTTAAGAAAGTAATAAATATACTATAAACGTTTTAAGGTTTTGTAAATCTCTGGATATCTGTAAAGTAGATGTTAATGTATATTTTATATCTAGTTTTGTTAATAATCTTTTAGAACTTAAATTTTATCTGTTTTTTAATTTTCGGTTAAGTTATCGTTATATTATTAAAGCTTCTAATATAAATCGGGAAATATTACTTTAATCGTTACAATTTGTCGTAATTTTAGGTATCCTGTTAAAGTAACGTCGAAGATTTTATAGCTAAGCTTGGCTAATTTCTTTTTTAAATTAGGGCGTTTGCTAAAAGCATCTCTTTTGCCGTTTTTAAAGCCCTTTTGGTAAATAATAACGAAATCGTATTTTGCTAGTTCTTTTACGTAACGTAACTGTTGTTCTATAAGTTTTCGTATAATAATAAAACGAATAAGAATTTTATAATTAATACAAACTTTAATTTAGTAAAGGCTTCCTTTAAGTATATACTTAAATTCTCGGAAAGCCTTTAACGCTGATTATAAACCTTTTATCGGGAATGGCATAATTTAATTTTCCTTTTTTTTAATTTGTAAAAATAAAAACCAATTAGATAAAATATTTTTTTAATTATTTTAGTATCCTATTACAGCGTTTAATATATAATCTAAAAAGTCGGTTTTTAATTTAATCAAGCGTTTTAAATTATACATAATTAATATTGGTTTATTAATAATTGCCTTTTTAATTTACTAAAAAGCTTTTTTTATTTCCGTCGTCTATTAAAAATCGGTTTTTTTCAAGTAAAATCGGATAAAGGTATTGTAATTTTATTACAGTATTTAATAAACTTTCGGTAATAATTAACCAATTCAATAAATGCTTATACTTCCGTAACGGTAATAGGTATAAGCTATTCAGTAACTGCTGTAATCTTTTTAAAGTTTATTTTAATATGCTTTAAGGTAATATTATATCCCAAATATTTTATTTTTTATGTATGAAATGAACTCTTTTTGCATTAATTAATAAATTAACGTTTTATAAAGCTTAA
Source organism: Monosporascus sp. 5C6A (assembly GCA_004155035.1). NCBI lineage: Eukaryota > Fungi > Ascomycota > Sordariomycetes > Xylariales > Monosporascus > Monosporascus sp. 5C6A. Next base: position 11,694 of record QJOB01000271.1, read on the forward strand.
AAGATTTAAAGAACGTATTTTGCATATACTTTTTCTAATTCCGAAAAAATTAAAATGTTATCTAGATAATATATAACGAAAATATCTAAGTATTTTCGAAATATATAATTAACTATTCGTTAAAAAATTGCTAGTACGTTTGTAAGTTTTATTGGTATAATTAAATATTCGTATAATCCGTATTTCGTTTTAAAAACCGTTTTTATTCGTATCCTAACTTAATACGTATTAAGTTATACCTATTTTTAAAATTTAAACGGTAAATTATTTAGTTTCGTATAAGTAATTCTCTATTTTCGTAATTAATAGTAGGGGTGTTTTATTTTTAACAGTAATGTTATTAAAATAACGATAATTTATTATTAACCGTAACCTGCCGTTCTTTTTAAATATAAAGAACATAAGATATCAGGTTAAAAATATAAATCGTTGAATCTATCCTTTTTAAAGTTTTTTTTTTGAATATTTATATAAAATATAAAACTCGGTTTCGTTTAAATTGTAAATAAGATGAAACTTAAATAAAATACTTTTTTAGAAAATTATTTTATAGTTTTATTTGCTATATTTAAATAACTTCGTTTTAATTTTTTTAAATAGTTTTTTATATTTGCAACACTATAGTAATATATTAATTGAGTTTCTTTCTGGCTCTTTAGGTTAATATTTTAGGATTTCGTTTATATTGCATAGTTATGTTTAGATAATAGCTATAATACGTCAAATACGTTTATTATGCCCTTTCTCCTTTTATATTTTGTTTTTTTAAATAACGAAACTTTTGTTGTATTTTTATGCCTGTATTCGTTATTCTTTTTCTGTTAATTAAATATAAAGATTTTATTTATTCCTCTTACTTATCGATAAAGTAGAAAATAAAATTTACCTAGTTATTATTTTAATTAATCAAAAAGATCTATTAATATAACCATGGTTTTCTTAAAATTATATTGTAATTCCCTAACAAAACGATATCGAAGTTAATTATTTCAATTTGTTCTTAAATAAAAATCTCGAAGTAATTAATTTCGTCTATACATTTTCCGTTATTGTAAGCAAATACCTACCTTTCGACGTTTTTAACAATAGAAAGTTTTTTTATCCTTTTATAACAATTTATATTAATTTATTAATTTCGAAATAATATAATTAACGCCTAAAACATTACAATTCATTACTGCGATATATCAATATATTTTAATTCGTATTTTCAAAGTAACAAGATCGTTGTTAACTTTTATCGTTATATTTAAAGCTATTTTAAAAAGTTGTTATTGCCGCTCCCGGTTTTCGCTATCCTGAAACTTTTTTATAAATAACGTTTTTCTTTTAAAGACTTTCTAAATTATTAGATTTATTCCGTAAGTCGTTTGTATATTTTCTACACTTGCCTTAACTGGCTTTCTTAACGGCGCAACTAAGCTTCAAATTAATTTTTTTTTGCTAATGTAACTGGTTTATTAAGTCGCAAATGTCGTCTTTTAATCCTTTAATAACTTCCTATCCCGCCTAGGGGGTCGGTTAATTTTAATTAAAAAAGTTTGCTAACTTTTTTTTTGCAATATTCTACGGTTTTAAAAATCAGTTTTAAAAGTTTAATTATAATTAAATTCTAATAATAATCTTTTAAAAATGTTTATTGATAAACTTTTAAATTAATCTTTTTAAGTATAATAATTGCACTATCTAAAATAATACGTAAAATTCTTTATAAGCATTTTTTACTATTCGGCTATATTAATATTAATACTATATCTTCGATCTTTTCTTATGTAATAAAAGTTTACAATTCCCGATACTACTATTAATCTTCTTAGTTATACCCCGTTCGGGTATAAAAATCGGAATTCTTCTTTTATATACGGGTAATTCGTTTATAAATTCATTATTCTACTTTCGCGTAAACAAAATACTGGAATTAGTTGCAGTTAACAGGATAGAAATCCGTATACCGGGCTTTTTAAACCTGTTTTTTTTTACTACTGCTTATAAAAAGATTGTGGTCGTTTTTAACCCCTATTACGTTTTTATTTTGTTCGTCGTTATAGCAAATGTAAATTATATCGACTTGTTAATTATCGTTTTAACCTTTTAGTAATTTCTTAAATATTAAAGTCTAATATATTTTTATTCGTTTTTTATAACGATTTATATCGTTAATAACATGTTTTATTTTGTTATGGTTTTAATACTGTTCCTAGCTTATATCTCGTCGTTAAATAATGTTAAAGTCTATAAGTTTTAAGGTTATTTTATAGGAAATAAAAGATATATTACGTTTTTTCCTTGATTAACCTTAACATATTTAACCCGTAAAATAAAGTATCTTCGTCTTTTTTATCGTTTTTCGAATTACCGGTCATCAATTCTCACTATTTCTGTAATATATTTATCGAATATTATAAGTTATAAAAGTTTAATAATTTTTCTTTTAATATCTTTTTTCAATCCTTTATAAAATACATTAATTAAGGTATCATTTTTATTATTCGTTTATTTTGCTTTTTTTATAAACCTTTTAAATTTTATAATATACGTAAGAATTAATCTTTATAACGTAATTAAAGGACTTTTTAAGCTATAACTTGTTTTTTGTCCGGGTTTTTAAAGTTATTCTTAAGTTTATTTTCGGAGTTAATATAAATAAAAAATACCTTTCGAATAATCTTTTTTTAATCCAACTTCCCATTTTCCAAAAATCTTTTATAATAAGTTCAAACCAATCAAAAGCGTTCTTTTTTAAACAAGCGGCAACAGCAAAAATTTAATCCGTTAGGTCGGTAAGTCCTTTAAAGCGAAAATAAACCCGAACCTAAGTCAAGAAATTTTAAACGTTTCCTTTCCCATTATAAAGTTAAGATTTCTTAAACTAAATCTTGTAAAGATTTATTTATTAAGCTACTACCATTTCGTTATTAAGTTACTAAACGGTAATTTCGAACTTTTTAATTTTATTTTAAAATTGCTAAACTCTAAATTCCGAAATAATTACTATTTACGTATTAGTCGATATATTAACGGTTCGGATATTACTTAAAATTTAATTATACCATTAAATAAAACCTATAACGTATAATGGTTAAGTTAATTAACCAATTATTAAGCCTAGTTGTACGAGTTTATATTAATAATATTATTATAAAAAACTAAGCAATAACGGGTAAACTTATTACGTTTAATAATACTAAATAACTAAAGTTAATCTAGGTAACTAAGTTATATTACAAACTGGTATTGTTTAAAATTATTAAAAATGTCGGCATTTGGTGCTTTCAGGTGTTGCAGGCTGGAAGGCTTTGTCGGTGTAGGGCTGCAGGATGCAGCCTGCGACATGCCTTGTCCACCGCTTCCCCTTTGACCGCCCAATCATGTACTTAAGAGCGATTGCCACGGACTAGATTTGTCCATCAGAACACTTAGAAAACCATCGCACACAAGTTACGCCAGCTTACTGCATTTGATCACTGTGACTGCTGACAAAAAATAACGAACGTATATATTTTATTTTTAGTTTAAGATGTTTAAAGCGCTTAAACTTTTAAACCCGTTAAGCCCTTTAAGCGCTACCATAATTTAAGCCGTTTAAGATATTAAAACTTTTAAGCTTTTTAAGCCGGTTACGTAACCCTGGGTTATCGTCGGATCTTGTTTTCTTAAAACTTCAACCGCTTTTAGAAAAGCTAAGCCTTATTAAGTTATAACACAAACCGTGCAACTCGCTTATATGCCCAACTTGCTTATATAATACGTTATTTTTAAAGATTGGTTTATATTTTTTATCTATTTTTATTAAAATATCATTTATTAGTGAACTTAAACGTTCGATTTAACAAATTCCCGTACAATTTATATAGGATATTGTTAAGCTTCGATTTTTTAAACCTTATTATTATTTTCAAAAAAATTCGATTAGCTACTCCGTTAAGGCTGGTATATTTCGTCATTTTGCCCATCTGAATAAGGTCGATGCGGTTTTAAATATAACTTGTAGTTCTAGAAATCCGGAGGTTCTTTCCGGAAAAAGTGGGTCCACCCCTATTCGGGGTGGCAAAAAGGGGCTACGTTACTTTTTATATTTTTTTATACCTTTCTATATCTTGTTCACTTCTCCAGTTGATTAACAATGGAAATAATGGATTAATAATTAAATAATCGCTTAATAATACGGGTTATTCGAATATATACAGCCCAGTATCCTCAGGGCTGTTGCAGATAGTTAATAGCTTATAAGCATTATTAATTAAAATTTCCTAAAAATTCACTTGTTCCTTTTTAAGTCTACCCTGTAACCTTTCACATATTAATCTCTTACGGGTACCTTTATTACTTCCTATAAGGTAGTCCCTCTTTTTCGAAAAGACGTAACCGTGTATATAATTAGATAAATTAATAGATTGCTACCTTAATTTTTATTTCATTAATACCCTTCCATCTCGTAAGTATTTCATTTTAAAGCAACTCTAAACTACCTAATCCTGCCCTTATCCAAGTCGATTTTTCTTGGAATTCTGAAAATTCCTTATAGTTTTAAGCAACCGAACAAACTAACGTTTATAATCCTTTAACGTATAATATTTTAACAGCTGGATTTCGGAATTATTTCAACTTATTATTTTTATTATCCTTATCCCTTTATACTTTCGCCAGTAATTCTTCCGTTAAATCGAAATTATTTATAATAAATTCGTAAAAAGAATTTTTTTTGTAGAAAATAAAATAGTATCCAAAAATAAAAAAGCGTAATCGATTTTTTAAAACAATATTTTAAATCGATAGTTACGTCGACGGCTTTAAATTATACGGTAATTTTTTTCGAATAAATTACCGTAAACGGAACGGTTTTTGTTAAAACTTTCCCGTTCCGGATAACTGGTATTTCGTATTCGTATAATATGTTATATTATTTCGGTTTGTATTTTAATTAATGAGAATTTAAAAAATACCGTAAAAACAATTAAGGTTAGATTTTTTAATCGTAAAACTAATAAGGGCTTGCAAAGCTTTTTATGCGTTTTTAAAGTTTATCTTTAAGGTTTACTATACAAAGTTATTTTTTGTAAGGCTTTTAAAAACCCTGCTAAACCGTAACCAGCAGGTATAAGGTTTACTAAAGCTAAAGCTTATCGGCAACCATTAATTAAAATCGAAGTAAGGACGGGATTAAGGTATGTAATTTATCCAAACCGTAAAAAACCATTTAAAAAATTATCGTATTCGAAAATACTGGGTATAATATCTATCATTGAAATTTTATCGTAGAATCATTTTCTATATATTGGCTCAGTATTATGACCTAACCAGGCTTGGCTTTTTTAAGGACGGTCGGAGTTTTAAGGGAAAAAGATCCGACAGTAACCCAGGGTTACGTAACCGGTTCAAAGGGCTTAACGGTTTTGGCACTTTGAACGGCTTAAGTTGTATGATAGCGTTTAAAGGGCTTAACGGGCTTAAGGGTTTAAACGTTTTAAGCGTTTTAAGTTAAAAGTAGGATATATACGTTTATTATTTGCTATAATTTTAGATAGTACTAGCTTATAATATAATTTGGTTACTTAAATTACTTTTAGTTATTTGTTATCACCAGACGTAATTAATTTTATTTGTTATTACTTAGTTTTTTATAGTATTATTATTAACATAAACCCGTACGATTAGGTTTAATAGTTGGTTAATTAGTTTAACCGTTATACGTTATAAACTTTTGTTTAATAATATAATTAAACTTTAAGTAATATTTGAATTGTTAATAGGTTAATTAGCGTATAAGTAATAATTACCCTTAAGTTTACGGCTTAGTAGCTTTAAAATAAGATTTAAAAACTTAAGGTTACCGTTTAACAATTTATTAATTAGATGGTAGCAGCTTAATTAATTTTAATTAATATCTATAAGATGAAGCTTGAAAAGCCTTAGCCGTATAATGGAAAAAGGAACGTCCAGAATTTCCTAACCCAGGTTCGGGTTTACTTTTATTTTAAAGGGCTTACTAACCCAGTAGATTAAATTCTTACTGTTACGGCTTGTTTAAAAAAAGATGCCTTTAATTGGTTTGAACTTATTATGAAAGACTTTTTAGAAAAAAAGAAGTCCCATTAGGAAAAGATTATTAAGTAGATTTTTTTAATTATGTTAATTTCGAAAACAAACTTAAATGCAACTTCGAAAACTTAAATAAAAAACGAGTTATAACTTAGTAAATTTTTTAATTGGGTTAAAAAGGACTAACTTTTAAGTATATTATAGAATTAAAAAACTTAATAGCAAAAGTATGATAAACGGATAAAAAGGAGAATACCTTAATCGATATGTTTTATAAAGGGTTAAAAAAAACGTTAAAAACGAAATTATTAAACTTTTACGATTTACGATATTCGATAAGTATATTATTAAAGTAGTAAAAATCGATAATCGGCAATTCGAAAAACGACAAAAAAAATAACATTTTATTTTACGAATTGGATATTTTAAGGCTAATTAAAAAAGAAAAACGCGAGATACCTTTTATTTTTAATAAGATAGCACCAGGATTTATAAAGCTTGATATTACTTAACGACGAAATATAAGTTAAATATAATGTTACAATTACGGCAAAATAGGATATGTTGCTAAATGATATAAGTTGCCGTTAAAAACCGACAAGAAAATACATTGGACCTTAATACCTAAGGAACTGTTGAAAGAATAAAACGACAATAAATAAGTTAATATAATTTATATTTGCAAGGATAATAATTAAAAAAAAGTGCGACAGGAATTAAAAGCGGCTAAGACCTTTTTACAGGTAATTATAAATAGGCAAATTTAAAAAATCCGATATACGGATGTTTATTTTATTTACTAGAATTAATTCTAATGATTTATTTATTTAAAAGAAAAATAACGGATTTACGAACGAATTATTTATATATAAGAAAAAGGTTTCGATTTTTATACCCGGACGGGGTATAACCAAAAAAACCAACAATAATACCGAAAATTATAAGTTTTCATTACATAAAAAAATCGAAGATATAGCACTTAAATTGATATAGCTAGAAAGCGAAAAATGCGTTTAAGGGAATCTTACGTATTATTTCAAATAATATAATTATTAAACCCAAAAAAAACTAATTTAAAAATCTGTCGATAAATATTATCAAAAAGCCATTACAGAAATTCAGTTATAATTAACTTTCGAAATAAATCTCTAAAAACGAAAAGAATTACGAAAAAGAGTAACAAAATTTTCCAATCAAAACTAACCAATCCCTTACGCGGGATAGGAAGTTATTAAGAATTAAAAGATAACATTTGCGATACGGTAAATTAGTAATATTAATAAAAAAAGATTTTCTAGCTTAAGGCTTAACTGCGCCGTTAGAAAGACCAAACGGAACAAGTATAAAAAATATATAAGTAATTTACGGAATAAATCCAGCAACTTACAAAGTTATTAAAAAAGGGACGTTATTTATAAAAAAACTTCAAAATAACGCAAGCCGGAAACGATAATAAGAACTTCTTAAAATAGTTTTAAATATAACGACAAAAACTAATAACGATCTTATTACTTTGAAAATACAAATTAAAACATACTAATATACCGTAATAATAGATTACGGGGTTTTAAGCGTTAATTATATCACCCCGAAATTAATAAATTAGTTTATATTATTATAGAAAAATAAATAGGACCTTTATATTACCGAAAATACCGAAAGTTAGGTATTCGTTTACGATAACGGAAAAGTTATATACCAAATTAATTATTTCGAAATGTTTGTTAAATGATAAGTTTAAATAATTGATTTCGATATTATTCCATTAAGAAATTATAATATAATTTTAAGAAAATTATCGTTATATCAATATAACCCCTTAATTAATTAAAATACTAACTAAGTAAAATTTACTTTATATTTTATCGGCAAGTTAAAAAAACGAACGAGATCTTTATATTTAATTAGTAATAAAAAAAGCGACAAATATAGGTATGAAAATACGATAAAAACTTTACTACTTAAAGGAATAAAACATAAAAAAAAAGGTATAACAGACGTATTCGACGCATCATAACCATTATCCGGATACAGTTTTGCGATATAAACGAAATCTTGGAATACCAACCTAAAAAGCTAAATGAAGATATAATTAATATATTACCACAATATCGCCAGTACAAGCGACTGTTTCAAAAACAGCTTAAAACGAAGTTATTAAAATATAACGAATAAAATTATGAAATAATCCTTAAAAAAAGTACTTTACCTAAGTTTTACCTCATTTATAATTTAAACGAAACCGAATTTTACACCTTACACGCATATCTAAAAAACAAATTCCAAAAAGAATAAATCCGATAATCTATATTTTTAACAGGGTACCCCATATTTTTCGTACGGAAAAGAAACGGTAAATTACGATTAATAATAAATTATCGATATTTTAATAACATTATTATCAAAAATAATATACCGTTATTATTAATTACTGAAATAAAAAATCGCTTATAAAAAACTAAATAATTTACCGTTTTAAATTTTAGAAACGGGTATAACTTAATTTAAATTAAACCGAAATATAAATAAAAAACGGCTTTTAAAACGAAATACGGATTATACGAATATTTGGTTATATTAATAAAACTTACGAACGTACTAGCAACTTTTTAACGAATAATTAATTACGTATTTCGAAAATATCTAGATATTTTCGTTATATATTATTTAAACGAGATTGTGATTTTCTTAAATATTGAAAAAGGTATATATAAAATACGTTTATTAAGTTTTTTAAGTTATATAAAACGTTAATTTATTAATTAACGCCGAAAAAAGTTAATTCTATATATAAAAAGTGAAATATTTAAAATATATTATTACCTCTAAATACATTAAGATAAATCTTAAAAAAAGTATAGTAATTATTAAATAACTTATATTTATTATTATTACAAAAATATAAGCATTTGTTAAATTCGTTAATTATTACCGAAAATTCATTAAATACTTTAATAAAATTACGATATTATTATTAAATCTTACTAAAAAAACAAATTTTAATAAATAACAAAAATGAAAAAGGCTTTTTAATAAATTAATATTAATCATATACGATTTAAAACGTGTAGTTAAGTTAAAAATTAATTTTTCTGATTATGCGTTAAACGTGGTAATTAAATACCGAAATAGTTAAAGAATATTTTACCCGATTATTTTTTATTTTTAAAATTAAAAAAAGTAAAATTAAATTAAATTATTCCCAACAAAAAGTTTATAATTATTATAAAGACTTTTCGAAAATTTAGGTATATATTTAAAGAATCTCTTTACCAAATTAAAATCTATACCGATTACAAAATTTTTTCCCGTTTTATTATTATACGAAAACTTACAGGACGATAATTACGTTACGTAAAAAAAACTAGCAAAGTATAATTTTATTATTATTTACCAAAGAAACTTTAAAAACGGCAAAATAAATACTTTTAATAAATAACCTAACTTAAAGAAAAAGTTAATTAAAATTAATTATAAAATCTCTAATGTTATTTTAAAAGAACATTTAAAATTAAGACAAATTATAACAATTAAAGTAATATTTTTCAATTTGTATTAAAAAATATAGCAATACAATAATAACTTATTTAACGAGTAAAAAATAAACAAAATTTAAGTATTAAATAAGTATTAGCAGGATTTAATATAAAACGTACATTAATATTTATTATAACGTACCATACAAGCGAGCTGCGCGTCCAAGCGAGCTGCGCGGATTCTGGCACTTCGTAACAACTAATCTAAATAACTTAACCACAACGCAATAAATCCATTCCAATTAATGGTATTCGCTGTCGCTAACTGTATTTACAGCTTTAAACAAATATACGCATTTTATTAAAGCTTGCCACGGATACATATTATTATTCCCTCCTTCTAACCGTCTTATAGCCGATTCCTTATAACAACTACCAACAGTAATTTTTTACCACCCCTTTTTCTGTTAATTAAAAGAATTTGTTTATTTTATATAATAAGTAATTTCCTTTATTAGAAACGTTTGTTTTAATAATTTATAATGCGCAGAATCGAATTATTACTCCGACAAATCCTGCAATCGACGCGCTTTGCGACGCGCCTTAAAACGTACCCTATAACAAGCCTTATAACCTTACCTTACAGCCTTGCCCCATAACGCGACGCGCCCTGTAACGAAGCTTTATAACTATTTAATACGACGTTTTTTGCGAATATCTTTTACGTATTAAAGCCGGACCAAAAACGTTCGCATATATAGGTTGGTTATTCGGTCGGTAATGGATTTTTTTGTCGGTCGGCATTAGTACTTTCGAAATGGGGGTAATAATAAGTTAAACGCATTAAAAGATAATCGGTTGCAAAACCGTTTAAAAACAGAAATAACAATATACGTCTACGACAAGTTTTAATATAATGCATGCGTTAATTTAAAGCTGTAAATACGGTTAGCGACAAAGAATACCATTAATTGGAATAGATTTATTACGTTATGGTTAAGTTATTTAGATTAGTTATTACGAGGTGCCAGAATCCGCGCAGCTCGCTTGGACGCGCAGCTCGCTTGTGTGGTACGTTATGGATATCCAAAAATCTACAAAACTTTAAAATAATTATAATATATTTATTACTTTCTTACAATAATAATAATAATATAAAAATTTAAATAAAAATGTAACGTTTGTATTAAAACCAAAATTTCAAGGCATAAACTATACAGAAAACTGCAATTATTTCCAGTTTTATAGCGATTATAAGATTCAATTATTATAAATTTTATTACTAAATTTTTTTTGACCGAAGATTTATTAATAAAAATATATTACGATAGTACTTTCGTAATCGTCGATCGATTTACGAAATCTTTTTATTTCTTATTTTATTACGAAACTTTAAACGTAAAATAAATAATATATATATTTTTTCCGATATATCTTTAATATATATAAATTAGTAACAGAAATCTTTTTAAATAAAAGTATTACGTTTATTTTTAATTTTTAATAAAGTTTTATGGTATAAATTGGCTTAAATTATAAATTATCTAATATGTTTAAATTTTAAATGAATAAATAAATAAAACGATTAACTTAAATTTTTAAAACTTACTTACGATGTTATATTAATTACGAACAAAATAATTAAGTTAAAAAATTACTAATAATTTAATTAATTTATAATATTAATTATTATTAAAACATTAAAATAACCTTAATAAATGTTAATTTTGGTTTTATATTAAAAGTTTATAAGAAAATACGTGATAACGGTTTAATTAATATTAAAGTTATTTTAATATTGGAATAATTTAAATAATTATACGTAAAAATAAAAATAAAAATTGAATTTGTACGTAATTAAATAAAAGAATATTACGATTAAAAAAAGTTTAAAAATTTAATTTTTAAAAAAACAATCTATTTAATTACTAAAAATATCAAAACGAACGTTTAAATTAAAAACTTAATTTTAAATATATCGCCCCGTATAAAATTATTAAGAAATTTTAAAAATTAAGTTTTATTTAATCATTTATATTTCCTTATTTAAGGTAGTAGCAAATACTATCAACATTAATATAGGATAAAAAAATAAAACTAAAAAAAATGTATTAATATACGAAGTAAAGAAAATTTTAAACGTACGTAAAAAGGACGGATTTATTAAATACTTAATTAAATGGAAAAATTATCTAAATTTTGAAAATACTTAAAAACTCGTTAAAAATTTTATAAACGTTTAGTGTTTTTTTAAAGATTTTTATTAACAATGCCGAAACCCGTGATAAACGTTCCTTAATTTACGTTATTAGGATTAAATTAATTGGTAATATTAATACCAAATTAATTAATTGGGGCCGCGGTTTATATAAATATAATAATTTCGGTAAATAGGTTTTTTTTTGCTTTTTTTTAAACGAATAAATTCCTTTATTACTTTAATATTTTTAATACCGTAACGGAATATTTTTAATTTATAATTACGAAATAACTGCCGTTATTTTTAAAAACGATTTAATTTATTAACGGTAATACGTAATATTTTTCGAACTTGTTTTTTTTTACGTTCTAAATAATTTTTTTTATCTAAGAATTTTTTATGTTCCGGTTTTAAAAATCCGAATATATTATAAGGATTTCCGTACCGAATATAACGCGTACATTTCCCAAAATTACGAAAAACCTTATAATCCATACCTTTCTTTTCGTATCGAAAATAAGTAGATATTGTAAAATTAATTTAAACGACTTATTTAGCTAAAATAAAAAGGTTAATACATTAACGAAAATGGATTTTTTTAATTTAATTAAATATAATAATTAACCTTAGAAAATATTAAGAAATAAAAATAAAAAATAAAAGTTACTTATTCAAAATCGATAAATAAATAATTAATTTTTAAAAGTAAAAATCCTCAAAAAAAATCGTGTTATAACTTGACCAAACTTGGTTTTTTTAAGGATAATCGGAATTTTAAGAAAAAAAAATCCGATAGTAACTTAAAATTACGTAACCGGTTTAAAAAGTTTAACGGTCTTGACATTTTAAACGGCTTAAATTATATAATAACGTTTAAAAAATTTAACGGACTTAAAAATTTAAACGCTTTAAATATTTTAAACTAAAAATAAAATATATATGCTTATTATTTCCCATAATTTTAAATAATACCAGCTTATAATATAACTTAGTTACTTAAATTACCTTTAATTATCTGTTATTACTAGACGTAACTAGTTTTACCCGTTATTGCTCAGTTTCCCACAGTACCACTGCCAACATAAACCCGCACGACTAAGTTTTATAGTTGGTTAACTAGCCCAGCCGTCACACTCAGCCTTATTTTCCAGGCTTGGACCTATATATTTACCTTGCATAAGGTAGCCCCACCTGCTATCGCCCTCCAATTCTCACAGTAATACGGGCAACTGCACTTTCACGATGTACAAAGGTAAAAAGGCGCGATTGGACATACAAATCTGTTGCTTTCTGCAGCCATAATGTCTATGTATCTTGTCATATTACCTATGGACATGAGAGATCTCGTGCATAGTGGCATGCATCGGACGACAAGCCGGGCGATAACTTCACAGACTCCTAGTCATTGCCAAATAGCCAGCAGATCAACTGCATTGAATTCATAAGCGCCTCTGGCTACACAAAGTCACAGTTTTCCACGGATATCAGAGCAGGCTATCACACATACGATAGCGACAAGAAGCACCTCGACCTATGCTAGGCCACGGGCAGTTTGACTCAATAGTCTCTTGAGCGGTCTCATTTTTCCGGTCTACTCAATGTCAGCGTGTTAATCTTGGACGACCCCTCGACGAAGACCGCCTCCAAACTTGCCACTGTCTGCACGATTCTCCGTCGTAATTATACAACCATATATCGCCTCCATAAGCAGAGGCGAACTAACCGAACGACTTGTGTCATCAGAGCTTCTATCACCCTATGGCCAAGAATTCTTACCAACGCGAGACTGGGTGTCTACGAAGGTACACGGCACGAAACAGTCTTCCCTGCCGACATGGTTAGACTTCAGACTCCTTGCCATGTCAGCGGTTCGGTATACACCGAAGCAAATATATCTTCAGACCGAAGCGAACACCCTGTCGCTGCATGTCTTCAACGACACTTTGCGCGTATACTACAAATCACACAATCCAAACGAGGGAACCCGGGCTAACGTAACCGCGCCTCCGGAATGTCTCTAGGGAATGGAGCATTATGGCTGGCTCTCTGACTCACAAGAGTTCTTCCTCGCGGTACTTTCAGAAACTCGTCATCAACCGCTAGAGGGATCAGGCGGCGCTGGAGTCACGACTTGTCAACCGTTCTGGCTCGAGTCCATCAACCACAATGGGGCGGGGCTAAACAAGGTCTAAAGCTATGAAGACTTTTACAGGTACCATTACTCAGAAGCTGTGAATGGGTTAGACCGATACAGCAATGACAACTTGGTCACTGACAGCAGCTATGATGATTACTGGTGCGGTAACTATGATGATTACGGGGAGAACATCACTGTGGTACAGAGTGCAGCATGGCATATTACTACATGCTTTGCCATGGATTGGCCATGGCTCCTTCTACCGTCGCGCTGACTTCATTTGCCGCAGGACTCCTTATTTGGACTTCGTTAAGCCCCCTGCTTGCCCTAGCGCACGGTGAGATAGCTTGGAAGAGCTCCCTCCTACCGATACTGTATTATGCAAGGTTGAGAATAGGTCCAAGCCTTATTTTCCAGGCTGAGCCAATATACAGAAAACAATTACACGATATAATTTGCACAATAAATACTATACCCTATATCCTCGAATATGATAATTAATTAACCTAAGACCGCACCTAATGAATGACCTAGCAATGAATAGCGATTTCCACCAAAACGCGCGATATTTAAAACCCGATAAAAAATTAACAAAAACAGTTATAATAAACCAGAAAGAAGTATTATAAACGCCGGATAATATTAACTTAATATAAGATAAAATTAACTTTTAAAATACAGTTAAAAGTAGGAAAAAAACTCGTAGAATATCAAATATAACAGATATACGTAATATAAAATTTAAAAATTCAATTTATATTATACGTTTATAAACAATGTGTTATTTTAATGTTTAATACGTTAGTTAATTGTTGGTAGTTTATTAGTTTATATATATTTCCGCTTTTTCAAAATAATATATAAGAATTAAATTAGTATTCTTGCTTTAAAATTTGTATTTTTTTTTAAATAGTTTACTAAACAAGAAACATCTTCAAACGGAAGATAAAGAATTATATAATATATTAAGAATACTTTCGAAAGTTTAACATGCTTGAAAGTAAGGTAATTTATATTAAAATTTGTATTTTTTAAGTAAAGAATTTATTATCTTATATTTAGAATTACATACATATGTATCATTTATATAACATATATTTCCAGCTCGAAATAATTAGTTTATAATAAAAACAAATTTATATATTCGTGATATAAAGTAATATAACAGTATTTAGTAATTAATATTAGTTTTTTAAATGTTTTATAAATCTCTCCTTTGTTATTACTCACTATTAAAATAAAAAATGTTTAAATATCGTAATAATGAATGTAAATTATATTATATTAACTTTTTTTGAAAGTATAAATCCGTATAGGGAGTGTTATTTGAATTTGGTTTTAAAAGTATTCATTGCTAGGGTAATTCATTAGGTAGGGCCTTAGGTTAAATGGGTTTTACAGTTAATATAGATTATATATATTAATTCCGTACCTTATTTAGATTTTAACTAATACGTAACTGCCGATAATATTTAACTTTAATAAACCTTATACCCGTTAACTACAGCTTAACAAGGTTTTGAAAGCAAATAATAATTTATATTATAAACGTTGAAAATAAATCTTAAAAATATATAAAAGGTTTAATAAGCCCTTATTGGTTTTAAGGTTAAAAAAGTCCAAGCTTAATCATTTTTATAGCATCAACTAAACTACTAACTAAAATAATATAACGTATTACGTAGTATAAAATGCGAAACACCGGTTATCCGTAACGGGAAGGTTTTTATAGAAACTATCGCATTTAAGATATTCTATTCCCGAAAAATTACCGGGCGATTTAAAGCCGTTAATGTTACTGTCGATTGGAAAATATATTCCAAAAAAATCTCTTTTAATTTTTAATTTTCGGGTATTATTAATGTTTAGAAAATTACTATAATCGATTTTTAAATAACTTATATTAAATAATCTTGATTTAGCGAAAATATTGCTAATAAAATTAAAAAGGAATGATAATAACAGGTTTAAAATTTTCGAAATTTAGTTGTTAAAGTAATATACGAAAAGTTATAAGCGATAATTTATTCAATTGTTCAAGATTGCGAAAACCATCCAAAATTCTAATAAAACTCAACGTAAATAAAAACGGAATTAAGCAGTTTAAAGTCGTCTTAAAAGAAGATACCTACAAAACGGAAAGAGATTAATAAAATATGGAAATTAAAGTAATAATCTATTATTTTATTTAATTTTGTTTCTACGGTTACGTTTTTAAAAAAAAAGTTAGTGTATTATAAAAATCATTTATAATTGCTAATTAAAAGCAAAGCTAGTTACTTGCTGTTAATAAGTTGTTTATTATTATATTTCTATTATAAATCTAAATTTTTATTGCTTTTTATCCGTCATATCCCAAATTGCTTTACTAAAGCTCCTTAGCCAGCTTTGGTGCTAGCTATCAGCTAGAAAAATCTGGAAAGGTCTAGATACTGTACGCGTAAGCGTACAGACGTTATATAACCTATATAGATATTACAAAGACTTTTTCTAAAGCTTTCCAAGCTCGTATTAACAGCTATAACGTTATATTTAACGCCATCAGAATCTTTACGTCTCGACGAATATAAATATACCCATACCTCCCAACTAAATCCTTTATGTAGCTAGTTATTCATAGATATAGACAACTAAATTCTATATACTGCTTTTTCATTATTGCTTCCACCTTAATTCTGCTGCGATACTTATTAAAAACTATCTAGTTTACTCTCCAGTTTACCCTGCAAGCTTTTCCATATAAATTCATCCTTTTTTTATTGCTTCTTATAAAGTAATTTCATTTGTGAGGAACCCAAACACATGGAGTTTGCTCACAGGCCTTCTCGATTTGAACCTGAAGGAAGAAAATTTCATGTATACCGTCGACACGTCATTGAGGTTTTCCTCGTCAGACATTTGATCATTCCTCTTGCTGCCATGAACACAATTGCCACATTGCGGTTGCTAGAAGATTTGCTCCATCGAGTTACACAACTCCCAGTTTGGCTCCACTTGTTCAAAAATACACGCGACAGCTCTCGTTCTAATGATGGCACAAGGAGCGTAACAGAGGGATCCATCCAGCTTCTATCCATTCTCATCAGCTCTACATGGTCTAAGCATTGGCCTCTGAGCAGTGAACATCAACTATTACCATCATGGAGGAGAAACTCTTAAACAACAATGAAAACATCTCGTATCCTCTTCTTAAGAGGGTTTACGAGTGGTTATCGCAATTAGAGACGTAGTTGATCGTGATTCTGCAGCCGTCCTCCCTGTGGTATGTTCCGCACTTCTTACAACCGCCAATCTTGCGAATGTTTTGATACGCCCACCAAAGATCGTTGCCGCTGATCCTACAATTTCCATTCGTGCCCTGGATGAAAATACCACAACCACGGGTCTGGTCACCCCAGCAATTTCCAGTCAGGCCGTCGCCTCTGGTACAGAATGTCAGTGTCTTCTCACACGAGCTCTACTATGCAAGGAATGTTACTTACTTGTCCGTGTAAAAGAAGGTGTCACTTCGTTGCAATGTATTGGCGGCATGATCACACCACTTCAGCAAGTCGGGAGTAGTGCACATGGACGAGCCCTTGCAATCGTAATCGTCGGGCTTCGGTGAGAAAGCGTTGATGAGGGGATTGTAGCCTTGCGCCTGAATCACGAATTTGCTCGTGTCGGTAGTCTGAGTTCCAAGGGGTAACGTCCACTTATAATGGTAGCCCGTGACATCGAGAGTGACGGGCCCGACCACCGACCACGCCCAAGGCGGGGCCGTAGATCCAGGAGGAAGCGTGCCACTATATTTGTATAGCGTGGTGCCCTCGACCATGTAGTGGGTGCAGACGTAAGCGTCGATTTTGAAGTTGACAGTCCATCCCGGATTGGTGTCGAAATCACATTCCACCGAGTCCCAGATATAAAGGCGGATGAAAGCGTAAGGAACAAGAATACGAGCCTGGTAGGTAGTCGATCCTCCAGCTGGAGAGGAGTTGTAGTCGGTGACGGTGCTCCCCCCTGGCAAAGGCATATTGTAGACCGTAACCCTGGGGGAAGCGAACCCTGGAACACCACCTCCCCCCACGGCACGTACGTGGAACTCATTGGTTGTTCCCGGTTGGAGGCCGCCAATCGTGATCGCAGTCATTGCGCTTGGGACGCTTGCAATAACATTCCCGCCCAAATACACATGGTATCCCAGAGCATTCGTGGCCGCGCTCCAGTGCATTTTGACGGAGCTATAGTCTGTGGTGGAGAATGTAAACTCGGACACCGCTCCTGCCTCGACTCCAGATGCCCATCTCGAGGGAGGATTCTTCAATGGAACACCACCCTCGACGGCATTCATGTGAGTCTGCATGTAGGAATCGCTGGGCAGATTGTCGTATGGATTAGGCATGATATCGTTTGTGATTTGAATGTAGCCAACTCCGCGGTCGCGAGCCAATTTGGCTACCTCGCCGATCGCGGATTCCGGCACGTTGTATATGATGTGCCAGAGTTTCCGCGGGTCCTTCGGTATCCAGTCGTTAGGTGTGTAGGATGTAGTGTACGCCGCGTAATCCTGCTCGAAAGTCATCAACGTGTCCATGGTATCCTCGAAGCAAGACGCCATAGGCGACCCAGGATTCAGGACGGTAAGCGCCAGGGGGTGGCGTTCCTTGGTGTAGTCGTTGATATACTTGTACAGATTCACATATTGATTGTTGTCCCCGCACTCGGGCCAGCCCTCATCAAAAAAAATGCCGCCAATGTTGCTACCATAGAGCTTGTACCACATATCGACATCTTGCTCGATCTGAGCGGTCCAATCCGCCAAGTCGCCTGAGCCCAGCCGTGTCTTGAATTTCTGCTGGCTCACTCCAAGGTATCCGGTACGCACATAGCCAAGGACCGTTTTACCAGCAGCTGAAGCTCGGCTGATAACGTCAGTCCAATCCGCGTTGACCGCAGAATCAGGACCATTCACGACGTTGGCAACTAATATGGGCACCTTTTCCTTTGGATACTTGATCAGCCGGTTCCAAGCGTCCGGGTCTGCAAGCGGGTTGATGTACGACGCGACTGCGATTAGCTGACCTCCTGCGGAGCCGGCAGGGCATGTCGGATCGGCGAGGAACTCGTCCAAGACCTTGCTGTACTCGTCGAACAAGTCACGCTCAACTATTCCTTGAGCGCTCCTAGCCTGGCGTGGAACTTGTTGTGAGATGACAACTGAAGAAAAGAGTAACGCGGATACGGTATTGCACAACCCTCGAGTCACCAGAGAGTGAATCATGTTTTTGACAAAGACAACAAGTTTGTTGTCACACAGGTGTGTAAACGCCTGACCAAGTGCTGTGGGCTGGAAGTGAAAGAGTGTATCGACGGATCCCTGGTCTAGGTACGATATGCTACCTTTATCAAATTGAACCTCCTGCGAATACAGCAATGCCCCCGTTGGTTTCGGTTCAGTGCTTCGTGTGCGTACCTCCTATGACAAGAGCTTTTCCCGACATGAAACGTGTTATGTCCGGCTGTTCTCGCTTATGCTAGCTACAGCGATGCGCCCAAAAAAAATAATCGTACGCTAATGCACAGATCTTTTTAGGAAGGGTGTACGGTTTTTTTTTTTTGGCGCATTAATGTGTAAGTCCATAATGCGGCTCCCGCAAGATCTCGACTCTCGAGGCTCCAGTAGTATGGATGTAAGAGAGAAATTAGCTGGTTGCAAGTGGCTTGATCATGCAGCTGTGGCCAATCAAAAGCCTTGCCAAGCGCTGCTGCCTCGTAAGGTACAGTTCATGGGCCTTCAGCCTCATGTACTCGTGGGGAATCAGGATCAGCTTCAGCAAAACTTTTCGGGTCGTTCAACCCGTGATCTTCAAATTTTTTTGGCTGAAATGGCTGGTCCTTTTTGGCAGGGCTTGATCAATAATTTAATCAGTGTGCTGAAAACCCCCCGGTCCAATCTTAGAAGTTCTCGAATGGTCAAAACGCTTAATTAATAACGCGCCAATTAGTTTAAAAAGCTTATTATTAATCCTAAAAAGCCTGTTATTAACTATAAGCCGTTTTTTGTATATATCTTTATAACGCGATATATAAAAGCTTTTGCAATATCGTTTGATAATTTTTAAATATTATATAAGCTTTTACGATCGAGAATTATGGTAAAATAGAAAACCGCGCTAATATTAACACAAAAAACACGTTGCTATTGCTGCTTTATTCGGAGCTATCAACCCCGTATTTAGAGCTAGTTACAGATATATATAAGTAAATAAATTAATAAGTTATAAATAGGTATTTACGATATTATATAAACCAATAACTGATTTTAAAAAAATGAAAAAATCAAAATAGGTATTACGCGTTATATAACTGGCTATTAGGGGATGGAATATTAAAAGCAATCCGGATTTGGAATAACAAAAAGGAAAAAGATATTAATACAATTTATAATTCTCATTGTTAAGTTATATAAATAGTTTAATAGGAGATTATAATATTATTAATTATATATTTTATCAATTACTAAATAGTTTAGCTATATTAATCCGCGCAGTTAAAAAGCTTGTTAATGATTTTATTTATAATAGAATTATAAATAAAACCTTTTTAAATAGTTTAAAAACTTATTAGAAATATTTAATACTATTTATCTTAGATTAGAAATAGAAGCAAATAGCGAAATAATCGACATAAGTATAATTAGAAAACTTTTAATTCAAAAAAAACTGTTTGAAAAATCGAATAAAAACAATCCGATTTTTACAAAGCTAGACTTGTTATTATTAGACGTTATAGCAGCTCCAAACGCGTCTTAAAAATAACAAAAAAAAAAGAAACCTCCTTTTCACAATATAAATATAGTATCATCGCGTTAGAATTTACATATAAAGCAAATTTAAAATATATTAAAAGGTTAAAACCGACAAATAATTGTAAAAACAAACGAAACGTAATAAACTTGGAATTTATAGATGAAAAACTTTCGTAATTGTCGAAAATATATATACGTTTCGTTTTTTTTAAAACTGGTTTAAGTATATTTATTAAATATTAAATATATTATAATGGACTATATTTGTTATCTAATTTATATAATGCTATTATGGCTAAAAGGCTTGCCCTCCTGCATCACGGTCGGAAAAACAGGAATTATCTCCGACAAATGGAAGTCAGGTTACGTAACAGGCTTAAAAAAGCTTAAAAAGTTCCATTGGCTCGGCAGGGGCTTGACAGCTTAAGCTAGTTAAGCCAGGAAGATGGCTTAAAAAGGCTTAAAGGGGTTTAAGGAAATCTGGTTACCAAAATAAGGTTTGAACCGGTTTAAGCACCTTAAACCAGAAATAAGATATATACGCTTATTATTTCCCATAATCCTAAATAATACCAGCTTATAATATAACTTGGTTATCTAAATCACTCTTAGTTATTTATTATTACTAGACATAACTAATTTGCATACTATTATTCAATTTTCTATAATACTACTATTAACATAAACCCGCATAATTAGATTTAATAATTAGTTACCTAACCTAGCCGTTATACGTTATAAGCTTTTATTTAATAGTATAATCAGATTTTAAGCAATATTTAAACCGTTAATATATCAACCAGCACGTAAGCAATAGTTACTTTAAATTTTACGGCTTAACAATTCCAAAACAAAATTAAAAAGCTTAAAGTTATTGTTTAACAACTTACTAACAAAATAATAATAACTCAGCAAATAGGTCCTTACAAAATGAAACCTAAAAAACTTTAACTTTACGACAAAAAAAAGAATATTTAAAGCTTTTTAACCCAAACTTAGGTATACTTGCGCCTTAAGGAATTTACCGATCTAACGGATTAAATTCTTGCTGTCGCCGCCTGCCTTAAAAAAATGCCCTTAATTAATTTAAGCCCATTATAAAGAACTTTTTGGAAAACGGAAAATCTAATTAGGAAAAAACCATTCGGAAGGGTTTTTTTTTAGTTATGTTAACTTCGAAAACAAGCTTAAGAATAACTTTGAAAATCCGGTTACAAAATAAGTTATAGCTTAGAAAATCCTTTAATTATGTTAAAAAGGATCAGCTTCTACGTACACTATAAAATTCAGAAATTTTATAGCAAAAACAAAATAAACGAATAAAAAAACGACACTTTAATTAACGTATTTTAGAAAAGTTTCAAAAAAGACGTTAAAAACGAAATCATTAAGATTTTATGACCGACGACATTCGACAAATATATAATAAAAGTAATTAAAATTAATAACCGACAGTTTAAAAAACGACAAGAAAAACAAAAATATTTTACTTTATAAATTGGACATTTTAAAGCCAACCAGGGAAAAAAACGTAATACACCTTTTACTTTCTTTAAAACAGCTTCAAAATCTATAAAACTTAGTACTACTTAATAACGAAATATAAGCCAAGTATAATATTATAATTATAACAAAATAGAACATATTGCCTAAAGGTACAAATTCCCGCAAAAAACTAACAAAAAAATGCATTAAATGCCAATACCCGAAAAACTATTAAAAAGTTAAAATAATAACAGATAAATTAATATAATTTATATTTATTACGATAACAAATAAGAAAAAGCGCGATAAGGATTAAAAGCGGTTAAGACCTTTTCTTAAACAGCAGTAAATAAGTAAATTTAAGAGGCCCGATATGCAAACCTTTATCCTATTAACTGCAACCAGTCCTAATACCCTGTTTACGTAAAAGAAAATAACGGATTTACGAACGAATTATACGTATATAAAAGAAAAGCTTTAATTTCTATACCTAAACAGGGTATAACTAAAAAACCCAACAGTAATACCAAAAATTACAAACTTTTACCACATAGGAAAAAACCGAAAACATAGTATTAATACTGATATGGCTAAAGGGCGAGAAATACCCTTTAGGGAATCCTATATGTTATTTCGGATAATGCGATTACCAGATTTAGAAAGAACTAATCTAAAGATTTATCGACAAACATTATCAGAAGGCTATTACAGAAATCCAGTTACAGCTAGCTTTCAAAATAAACTTTCAAAAACGAAAAGAACTGCAAGAAAAATCAATAGAATTTTTTAATTAAAATTAACTAATCCTTTATACGGGATAGGAAGCTATTAAAGGATTAAAAGACAACATTTGCGATATATCGGACCGGTTATATCAGTAAAAAAAGAAAATTCTCTAACTTAAAGCTTAACTACGCCGTTAAAAAAGCCAGATAAAGCAAGTATAAAAAATATGCAAGCGATTTACAGAACAAACCCAAAAGCTTACAAAGTTCTTAAAAAAGAAACGCTATCTATAAAAAAGCTTTAAAATAACGAAAGCCGGGAATAACAGTAAGAACTTTTTAGAATAACTTTAAATACGATAATAAAAATTAACAATAACTTTATTACCTTAAAAATACGATTTGGAACATATTAATATACCGCAATAATGGATTGCGGAGTTATAAGCATTAATTATATTACCCCGAAGTTAATAAATTAATTTAAATTACTATTAAAAGATAAGAAAAACTTTTACATTACTGAAAACGTAAAAGATTAAGCATTCGCTTACGATAACGGAAAAACCATACGCGAAATTAATTACTTCGAAATTTTTATTAAAAACCGGATTTAAATAATTAATTTCGATATCGTTTTATTAAAAA
Source organism: Monosporascus sp. 5C6A (assembly GCA_004155035.1). Classification (NCBI taxonomy): domain Eukaryota; kingdom Fungi; phylum Ascomycota; class Sordariomycetes; order Xylariales; genus Monosporascus; species Monosporascus sp. 5C6A. Next base: position 35,194 of record QJOB01000271.1, read on the forward strand.
ATTACGACATAATGCTAAGAAAACTATGGTTATATTAATATAACCCCTTATTAATTGAATTATTGGCTAGGTGAAATTTACTTTATACTTTATTAATAAGCAAAAAAAAAACGAACGAAATCTCTATATTTGAATAGCAAAAAGAAAACGACAAATGCAAGCATAAGGATACGACAGAAACTTTATGATTTAAAGAAATATAATATAAAAAAGAAAAAAAAGGCATAATAAACGCGTTCGACGCATTATAGCCACTATCCGGGTACAGTTATATAACATAAACAAAATCTAAAAATACCAACCCGAAAAGCCAAAACAAAACATAGTTAATATATTATTACAATATCGCAAATATAAACGATTATTTTAGAAAAAACTTATAACGAAATTACTAAAATATAACAAATAAAATTATAAAATAATCTTTAAAAAAGGCATTGTATTTAAATTTTACCTTATAACGTCCCACATAAGCTCATCGGACACTTTTTTAGCCATTCTTACCACCTATCTTTAATTGCCCATATCTTAACACCAACAATATGGAACGCCTTATAAAAGAAACCAAAATAAACCTAGTTATTCAGGCTAAAAAACGAGACCCGAAACTTAGTTTTAGACGGCTTAGTTCTATATATGAAGTCCCTTTATCTACTTTAGAGAATCGAATTTACGGCAAACCTTCTCGAGCCGATATTATCTCGAATCCGCGAAAATTAACGCCGACCGAAGAGCAATCTATTGTCGACCGTATCCTTGATTTCGATACGCAAGCGTTTCCTGTCCGGCTTTAGTACGTTAAAAATATAGCGAATCTGTTACTTGCTTAACGCGTTATAGGGTGCGTTGGAGTTAATTGGGCGTCGAACTTTGTTAGACGGCAAAAAAAACTTTAGATACGTTTAAATCGGAAAATTAATTATTAACGGGTTTTATGCGAAAATCCAGAAACGTTTCGCAAGTAGTTCGAGCTTGTCCGGGTTACTATCGCAAAATACGGCATCGCAAAAGAGGATATTTACAATTTCGACGAAACAGGATTTTTGATGAGGCTTTTTATAGCAACGGGTATGGTAATTACCAGTACCGAAAAACGTGGAAAACCTAAATAAGCGTAACAAGGGAATAAAAAATGGGTTATAATTATTTAAGCTATTAATTCCCAAAATTAAGCTTTGCTATTATTTATTATTATGGCGGGAAAAAATCATTTTGGGTCCTGGTATTACGACAGCAAATTACCGACTAATTAAAGGCTTAATATAAGTTATAATAACTGGATAACAAACGAATTAGGTTTAAAATGAATTTAATATTTCGATAAATATACTCGGACGCGTACGAAAGGTTCGAAACGTTTCTTTATTTTCGACGGTTACGAAAGTTATTATTTGATAAAATTCGAAGAATATTGCGCTAACCACGACATTATTACTTTTTGCATACCTGCATATTCCTTTTATCGGCTTTAACTTTTTAACGTATCTTATTTTTCTGTTTTAAAACGCGTTTATTTGCGGTATATCGAAAACCTAATGCGACGTTATTATACCCATATTGCTAAAGAAGATTTCCTCGCCGGTTTTTACAACACGTTCTAAGCTGCTATAACGTCTAACAATATCAAATCTAGATTTGCGAAAACTAGTCTTGTTTTATTCGATCCCAATAACGTTTTTTCCGAATTAGAGGTTCCTTTAGTTTTGCCTACGCCGACCGTCTTCCCGCTAACCTCCGCCGGTTCCATTCGTTCCCCGCCCGCGAAGACCCCTAAAAATATTAAAGAAGTAACGAAACAAGGACGTTATTTGCAAAAAAAAATTAGAATTCCGCAAGGTAGCACGTTAAAACAAAAAATGGTTGAATCGGTTAATTTTTTAACCAAAAGTAACTTGTTACTTTTATACGAAAATATTCTTTTTCGGGAAAAAGCTGCTTAATTGCGCAAAACGAACCATATCTTAAGTAAACGTCGTAAAACCAAAAACAAACGTTTTTAAGAAAAAGGAACATTTACTATATAAAAGGAACAAGTTTTTCTGGCTCAAAAAGAAGGAGGTAATGAAAAATTGCAGCCAACAGCAGCTGGAGGGGGTCGTCGTAAGAGGGTTAAAACCAAGGAACGGAAATGTGGCGTTTATAGCAAGCCTGGACATAATGCGCGTACTTGTGACGAAGTTGTAGATACGTCTAGCAAAGAAGAATCCGATTGATTTTAATTAATGCGATATGTTGTTGTTAAGTTATTTGAATTTGTTGTTGCAAGGTACCAGAAAGTGTCCGACGAGCTTATGTATCCGATAAGCTTGTGTGGGACGTTATATAATTTAAGCGAAGCAAAACTTTACATTTTACGTACATACCTAAAAAATAGACTTTAAAAAGGATGGATTCGACGACTTACCTTTTTAGCCGTATATTTTATGTTTTTCATACCGAAGAAAAACAGCAAGTTACGGTTAGTAATAAACCATCAATATCTTAATAACATTATTATTAAAAATAAAACATCTTTACCGTTAATTATTAAGATAACAAACCGTTTACAAAAAGCCAAATAATTTACCATTTTAAACTTTAAAAACGGATATAATCTAATTCAAATTAAACTAAAACATAAATAAAAAACGGTTTCTAAAACGAAATACGGATTATATAAATATTTGGTTATATTAATGGAACTTACGAACGTATTAGTAATTTTTTAACGAATAGTTAATTATATATTTTAAAAATATCTAAATATTTTCGTTATATATTATTTAAACGACATTTTGATTTTTTCGGAATTAAAAAAACACATTTAAAATACATTCATTAAATCCTTTAAATTTTACAAAATATTAATTTGTTAATTAACGCAAAAAAAAGTTAGTTCTATATCTAAGAAATAAAATATTTAAGATATATTATTATTCCCAGATATATAAAAATAAATCTTAAAAAGTTGTAACAGTTACAAAACAACTTATATTTATTACAGTTACAGAAATACAAGCATTTATCAAAGTCGTTAATTATTATCGGAAATTTATTAAATATTCTAATAAAATTACGATATTATTATCGAATTTAACCAAAAAAACTTTTACTAAACGGCAAAAATAAAAAAGCTTTTTAATAAATTAAAAACACAATTACCAATAAACCCGTACTGATTATATACGATCTAAAGCGCCTAATTAAGTTAAAAACCGACTTTTTAGATTATACATTAAACGCGGTTATCAGATACCAAAATAATTAAAAAATACTTCACCCAATTACCTTTTATTTTTACAAACTGAAAAAAACAAAACTAAATTATACCATTTCTAACAAAAAGTTTATAGCTATCGTTAAAGCTTTCCAAAAATTCAGATATATAGTTACAAAAAAACCTCCATCAAATTAAAGTTTATACCAATCATAAAAACTTCATTCGTTTTACCATTACACGAAAACTTATAAAACAATAATTACGTTACGCAGAAAAACTAACAAAATACAACTTCGTTATTATTTACCAAAAAAAAATCTAAAAACGGCAAAGTAAATGCTCTTAGTAAACGACCCGACTTAAAAAAAAGCTAGTTAAGGTTAACTATAAAATCTTTGATATTATTCTAAAAAACATATTTCAAATCACGACAAATCGCAATAATTAAGGTAATACCTATTAATTTATATCAGAAAATCTAATAATATAACAATAACTTATCTAACAACTAAAAAAAAAGAATCCAGATTTTAGAAAAATATTAATAAAACTTAATATAAAACGTATATCAACATTTATTTCATAAACATCAAAAAATCTACAAAACCTTAAAACGTTTATAACACATTTATTACTTTTTTAAAATAAAAATAACGGTATAAAAGGTTAAATAGAAATATAACGTTTACGCCAAAACAAAAACTTTACGGCATAAACTATATAAAAAACTGCAACCATTTCCAGTTTTACAGTAACTATAGGATTCCATTATTATAGATTTTATTATTAAATTTCCTTTATCCGAAAACCTAACAACAAACGGATATTTAAACAACATTTTCGTATTTATCGATCGATTTACGAAATTCTCTTATTTCCTATTTTATTATAGAAATATAAACGTAAAACAAATAACGTATATTTTTTTCCAATATATCTTTAATGTATATAAATTACTTATAGAAATTGTCTTAAATAAAAGTATTATGATTACTTTTAAATTCTAACAAGGTTTTATAATATAAATTAACGTTTTAAATAAGCGAACGAGCCAGATAAGCGAACGAGCCACTTTTAAGCACGTTGCAATAATAAAATTCAATAAGTTAATAATAATATATTAAATCAATTTAAACTAATCGGATTCGTTTTCGCTAAACGTATCTATAATTTCTTTACAAATACGCGTATTATGCCCAAGCTTGCCGCAAACCCCACATTTCCGTTCCTTTGTTTTAACTTTTTTGTAACGATTATTTTTAGCCGTTATTAGCTGCATTTTTTTACCACTCTTTTTTTTGGATTAAAAAATCTTGTTTTTTTTATATAATAAATATTCCTTTTTTTTTAAAGACGTATATTTTTGGTTTTTCGGCGTTTGTTAAGAAAATAATTGGTTTCGCGTAATTTGGTGGTTTCTTTTTTTAAAAAGAACGTTTTCGTATAAAAGTATTAAGTTATTTTTTGTTAAAAAATTAACCGATTTAATTATCTTTATTGGCGAGCTCCTCTGATAATTTCTAATTTTTCTTTGTAAATATTATTCCCGTTTTTTTGTTTTTTTAGATATTTCGAAGGGTTTTCGACGGTGGGGAAAAAATGGAACCGGCGGAGGTAAGCGGCGAGACGGTCGGCGTAAGTACAACTGGAGGAATTTCCAAATCGGAAAAAACATTATTAAAATCGAATAAAATAAATCCAGTTTTTACGAAACCGGATTTGATATTATCGGACGTTATGGCGGCTTTAAACGCGTTAAGGAAATTGGCGAGAATTTTTTTAGCAATGTAAGTATAATAACGTTATATTAAATTTTCGATATAAAGCGTATATATACGTTTTAAAACGGAAAAGCAGAATACGTCGAAAGGTTAAAACCGATAAAAACAAATAAAGGGATATATAAAACCTAATAATATCGTTATTTACGTAATATTTTTCGAATTTTATTAAATAATAACTTTCGTAATTATTAAAAATAAAAAAACGTTTCGTTTTTTTTATACGCGTTTAAGTATGTTTATCGAAATATTATATTTATTTTAAACTTAATTCGTTCGTTATTTAATTATTATAATTAGTTCCGATTTTTTAATTAAGTAATAATAAATTATCGTAATACCAGGATTTAAAGTAAATTTTCCCCGTTAAAATAATAAATAATAATATAATCCAACTTTACGAATTAATAATTTATATAATTATAACTTATTTTCGATTATTTTATTAAGTTTATTTAGGTTTTTTACGTTTTTCGGCGTTTATAATTATTATACCGTATATTATTAAAAGCTTTATTAAAAAACCCGTTTTATCGAAATAATAAATATTCTTTTTTATAATACCGTATTTTGCTATTATGACCCGAATTAATTCGAATTATTTTCGAAATACTTCCGGATTTTCATATAATACCTTTTAATAATCGACTTTTCGGTTTAAACGTATTTTAAGTTTTTGTTGCCGTCGTATAAAGTTAAAACCTATTTAACTTTAATACGTATTATAATGCGTTAGGTCAGTAATAAATTTGCTATATTTTTAATATATTAAAACCGGACAAGAAATGTTCGCATATTTAAGTTAAAAATTCGGTCGATAATAGATTTTTTTTTCGGTCGGCGTTAATTTTCGCGAATTAGGAATAATGTTAATTCGGGCGTATCGACCGTAATATCGAGCTTTTAAAGTCGATTCGGAAATATCATATATAAAATGCAGCTTTTTAAAGCTAAGTTTCGGGTTTCGTTTTTTAGCTTAGATAGCTAAATTTATTCTAGCTTTTTTGTAAGAGATTCCAGATTGTTATAATTGAGATATTTATAATTAAAGTTAAAAGGTTAAAGATTTTTTAAAAAAAAAGTGGCTCGTTCGCTTGTCTGGCACGTTAACCTAAACTATAAATTATCCAACATATTCCGACCTTAAACAAACAACTAAATAAAACGGCTAAATTAAACATTCGAAACTTATTGACGATATTATATTAATTTACGAACAAAATAATTAGGTTTAAAATTATTAAGAACCCAATTAACTTATAATACTAATTATTACGAAAACATTAAAACAACCCTAGCAAATTTTAATTTAATTTCATATTAAAAGTTTAAAAGAAAATACGTGATAATAACTTAATTAATGTTAAAGTTATTTTAACATTAAACCAACTTAAATAGTTATATACAGATATAAAAACGGAATTCGAATTTATATACGAACAGATAAAGAAATATTACAACTAAAAGGAATTAAAGAAATTAGCTTTTTCGGAAAGAAAAATGGTTTACCTAATTACCAAAAACAACAAAACCAAACGCCTAAACCAAAAGCTCGATTTTAAATACATCGGTTTATATAAACTTACGAAGAAAATTTCCAAAAAAAATTACAAATTAAAATTACCCCTGGAAGTTAAGCGTTATTTAATTTTTCATATTTCCTTACTTAAGTTAACAGCAAATTTTATTAAAATTAATACAAAACGAAAATATAAGGTAAAAAAATGTACCAATATACGAAACAGAAAAAAACTTAAACGTACGTAAAAAAAAAACGAACTTATTAAATACTTAGTTAAATAAAAAATTTACCCCGATTCCGAAAATACCTAAAAACCCGCCAGAAACCTTATAAATCTTCAGCACTTATTAAAGAATTTTTACCAGTAATAACGAATGCGTTTCAACTAATTACGGACCAGTTAATAAGTTTAATAATAGGCCAGTTAAGTAAGTCTAAAGCCGCAGCTAACGTAGCTGCAGCAACTGTAACCTTTAACTGTTGCTACTTTTTTTTCTAAACGTTTAAACTTTTCTATAACTTCCGCACCCTAAATTCCTTTACGTAGCAATTCGATATTTCGTTTTCGTAAGATTCTTTTTTAATTTCGAAAACGAACCAAACGCCTAAATAATTTCTGAAAGTACTTTTGAAATTTATTAAAACTTTATTACACCCGTAATAATTTTTCTTCGGCAAAACGCTTTTGAAAATCCAAACGATCTTCCTTAATTACCAGCTTTTGGTACTTCGTTTCGGAAAAACCAAAAAGGTTACAAGAACTACCGTATTTAACATAACGCGCATATTTGTCAGAATTAAAATAAGCTTTATAAATTTTCCGTTGAAATTTACAGCGAAAATAAGAAATAATTAATAATATATCGAAACCGAAACGTTTAATACGTTTTAACCACGTAAAAGCGTTTTAATACTTACGAAACCTTTTTTTTTAATTCCGTTAACCATAATAAAAGAAATAAAAAATAAAAGATTACTTATCAAAAAACAATAAACAAACAAATTAATCTTTAAGGATAAAGATTTTTTTTAAAAAACATCGTATTATGGCCAAAAGGCTTAGTTTTCTATATTACGATCAGAAAAACAGGAATTGTCTTTAATAAATAGAAATTAAGTTACGTAACAAACTTAAAAAAGCTTAAAGAATTCCATTAATTCGGCAAAGGCTTAGCAGCTTAAACTAGTTAAACCAGAAAGATAACTTAAAAAGGCTTAAAGAAATTTAAGAAAGTCCGGTTATTAAAATAAGGTTTAAGCCGGTTTAAGCACCTTAAACTAAAAATAAATTATATACGTTCGTTATCTCCTATAGTTTTAAATAATACTAGTTTGTAATATAACTTAATTACCTAGATTACCTTTGGTTATTTGTTATTACTAAACGTAATTAATTTGCATGCCATTACGTAGTTTTCCACAATACCACTGCTAGCATAAACCCGCACGATTGGGTTTAATAATTGGTTGACTAGCCCAGCCGTTACGAATGCGTATTAAGTTTATAAATAATTAATGATATATAATAATGTTATGAAAGTTTAGGATAAGTTTTTCAAATTAAAAAATAAATAATAATATAATGTCACTTTGCGAATTTATAACTTTTATAACTATCATCTATTTCCGATTATTTCTTTTACGTTTATTTAAGTATTCTACGTTTTTTAGCATTTATATATATTATATCGCGGGTTATAAAAAGCTTTATTAAAGGTCCGTTTTGCTATAATTATAAATGTTCTTTTTTACAATACTGTATTTTCTAATTTATAATCTAAATAATATCAAACCACCTACGGAATATCTCTAGGTTTCTGCATAATACTTTTAATGATCGATTTCCGATTTAAGCGCGTTTTGACTTCTTTTAAGGCTAAACAAAGTTCGACGCCAAGTTAGCTCCGACGTATATCATAACGGGCTAAATAAGCAATAAAGTCGCTTTATTATTAATAGGCTAAAGCCGAATGAAAAAATATTTATATATTAAAATTAAGAACCTTCTCGATAATTGATTTTATTTTAACTAAACTTAATTTTCGCAAATTCAAAATAATAAACGTTCGGGCGCGTTTATTATATATCGAGCTTTAATCTTAGTTCGGTAATATTACGAAGGTTAATATTGGTCCAAGCTTTATTTTCTACGCTGAGCCAAATATACAGAAAATCATTATACGACATAATTTGCATAATAGATATTAGATTTAATATGTTCGAATACGATAACTAAATAATAATTTTTACGATTAAGGTAGATTATTTATCTCAATGCCTTGTCTTACTTTAAATTGGAATAGTTATTAATAAACTTTAACTTTGATAAATCTTATATTCGTTACGGTTTAGCAGCGTAAGACAATATATGTTTTACGAGATATATTTTAAAATTAAACCTTAAAAATAAACTTTAAAAACTGTTGGCAGTTAAGGTGATTTTTTGGAAGAAGCGGTAAAAGGAACAAACGGGTTTTAGTGTGGCCCTAGGATTGCAAGAATAAAGGAACTGAAGCTTATATGTAGCTGTTTCCCTTACCCCTAGTTTTAAGATAACAAAAGCAAATAACCTACCTTCCTCAAGTTTCCAGAATTGCAGCACATTTGCCGACATGGTAGTATTTTTTAGTTCCGTCTTTTGGCACTTTTGATAGTAGAAAATTGACATTCCGATTTATTTATTTTGTATTACATTCGAGGTATTGCTGCGTTTCGGTACGGAAGGCTTGGAAAGGGAAGGCAGGCTCGGCGACAGGTCGACGGCAGGTCCGACGGCAAAAACGGCAGGCTCGGCGTAAAGGCGCTTAATAATATATCTGTTAAAAAAATCAGCTCCGTTTAAAGAAAAGCTTTACAGCTTTTTTAATTGTTTTAAGCAAAAAAAACGTTTGCTTTCGTAGCGGCCGTCGTCGATTAGTAACAGAAAATTCCTTAACGCGGTAACGTCCGAAAAAACTTAAAAAGACTTTAAAAAAATTAAAAAGGATTTAAAAAAACCAAAGAAAACCTTAAAAAAAAGAAATTAATAAAAAAGTTTGTTATTCGGTAATAACGTTAACGAAAACATTAAAAAGGAAATCGGAACGTTAGAGATTTACAACAAAAAATCGACAAGGTTATTATAAGGTTACATGGCGAAAAATTCGAAACTGCACTTTATCCCCCTTTTAAAGCTTAAAGTTAAACGGAACGGAAAACGGACGGAATAAATTTTTGGAAATTTAAGAAAATGCCGGCGACGTCTAAATGGCTTTATAGCAACCCTAGGGCCATAAGGGCGTATCGGTAATTAAGGTGATTTCTTGGAAGGAGCGGTAAAAGGAACAAACGGGCTTTAGTATGGCCTTAGGATTACAAGGATAAAGGAACTGAAACCTATATGTAACTGCTCCCCCTACCCCTAGTTTTAAGATAGCAAAAGTAAGTAATTTATTTTTCCTTAGTCTCTAGAATTGCAGCATATTTGTCGACATGGTAACATCTTCTGGTTCCGTCTTTTGGCACTTTTAATAGCAGAAAATTAACATTCCGATTTACCTATTTTATGTTACATTCGAGGTACCGCTACGTTTCGATACGGAAAGCTTGGAAAAGGGAGGCAGGCTCGGCAACAGGCTCGTCGACAGGCTCATCAGCAGGGTCGTCAACAGGCTCGGCGACAGGTCAACGGCAGGTCCGACGGCAGGAACGGCAGGCTCGGCGTAAAAGCGCTTAGTAATACATCTATCAGAAAATCAACTCCGCCTAAAAAAAAACTTTGCAACTTTTTTAATCGCTTTAAACAAAAAAAAAACGTTTACCTTCGCAGCGGCCGTCGTCGATTAATAATAAAAGATTCCTTAACGCGGTAACGTCCGAAAAAACTTAAAAAAACTTTAAAAAAACTAAAAAAAACTTAAAAAAACCAGAAAAAATCTATTATTCAATAACAACGAAAAAATCTGCTATTCGGTAATAACGTTAACGAAAACATTAAAAAGGAAATCGAAACGTTAAAGATTTATAACAGAAAATCGACAAAGTTATTATGAGATTACATGGCGAAAAATTCGAAACTGCATTTCATCCCCCTTTTAAAGCTTAAAGTTAGACGGAACGGAAAACGGACGGAATAAATTTTCGGAAATTTAAGAGAGTGCCGGCGACGTCTAAATGGCTTCATGGCAACCCTAGGACTATAAGGGCGTATCGGCAGTTAAGGTAATTTCTTAGAAAAAGCAATAAAAGAAGCAAACGGGCTTTGGTGTGGCCTTAGGATTGCAAAAACAAAGGAATTGAAACCTATATATGGCTGCTCCCCCCACCCCCAGTTTTAAGATAACAAAAGTAAGTAACTTACCTTTCCTCAGTTTCCAGAATTGCAGCACATTTGCCGATAAAAACATATAAAAGTCTTTACGAGCTTTTAATAATTTTACAGCTAAAAAGTCCAACTTCGATCGTTTTTGCGGCATATTTTTAAGTTACTATTAATTAAAACACCAACATATTACGTAATTTAAAATATCAAATACCGGTTATCTATAACGGTAAGGATTTTACGCAAGATGAAATAGTTCCAAGCCTTATTTTCCAGGGTAAGCCAATATACAGAAAATTATTACACGATGTAACTTGTATGACAGATAGTAAACTTAGTATTTTCGAATACGATAACTAATTACGTAGTTTTTATGATTATTTGATATATAATAATTAATTAATTTATATTCATACTTAATGCTTTAATTTTGGCGAACTATTTAAATAAATAATATACGCCTTTTCGTTAATTATAAAATGTTAAAATAAATAATAGTTGTTATTAAAAGTTGTTAATAATAAGATAATACTCGGATTTAAACATAGTTACAAAATTAAGATGTATAATCTGTTTTATCTATAAAAACCATGAATTAATCCTCGTATTCGAATATATTAAGTATTGTAATTATCGTACAAGGTATAATATATAATAATATTTTATGTTTTTATATTTAAGTATAAAAACAATTTAATTAATTATCGTATTCGAAAATATTAAGTATAATATCTATCTTGCAAATTATATCGTATAATGGTTTTCTCCATATTGGCTTAGCCTGGAAAACAAGGCTTGGACCTATTTAATGTTGCAATATTAAAAGTAATAACGAGAAAGTAAATAGTAACTAAATTAATATTAGGCTTAATTCGCGAAAATTAATATTAACTAAAACGAATATAATTATTAACAGTGCTCTTAATTCTAATACGCTTGCTTTTTTATCTATAATTAAAACATTAAAATAAATAGTAGTTATAGTAAATAAAATAAAAACGAAAATTATCAAAAGTGTCTCGGCTGATATTGTTGTTAATTCGTACATATTAACCTTAATTAAAAGAAAGCAATTATTAACGGTATTTCTAAGTTATTATAAATTTAAGTACGTATTTTTAATTTTGTATATTATGGTTGATTAATTCTTTTATTGTATTATGGTTATTGTAAAATAGTAAAACTTTTCCCGTTCCTTTATATGTTCCGTGTGCTTATATAATACGTTAAGAAATAGTCATTAGTTATATTGTTATTTTTCTATTACATAGCGTTTTCAGACGCATACCGTCTTTGACACAGCCTTCCTTAATTAGTATACTATAGCATACCTAACTAGCTGACAACTGTTAAATTCGGCCAGACCTTTTAGCGCTGATGCGCATTACTAGTGCGATCCTACTCGCTTAAGCGACCTTAAATTACTAACCGCCTAATCGCTCACCTCCGGATCACCCGTAGTCGATAACTTCTTGATAAAATTCCGACAGAAGTGGTCGACTCTGCTACGATGCCATATATTAGAGGGAAGGCAGGAAGATGTTAAGCCTAGACTTCATTTCTTGAATGAAAACTCAGCATCCCCACGTTCTTCGCAGAGACACACCAGGCAAAAAGTCTGCGTGAGCTTCTGTCTAACAGCAGCGGCAACTTTACATCGTGCAACATGTTCGCCCATACTCTGATACTCGTCACCGGCTTACTAGCCTTGCCTGGTTGGTCCTTTAACACTCATCCTCCTACGACAGCTCCAAGCGACACAGTCTCAGATTGTGCGTCATGGGTGGTCGCGCAACCATCAAGTAACTGTGAGCTGCTGGCCAAGAACAACTTGATTCCTTTAGCTCAGCTTCTTAGCTACGTGAGTTCTTCACCCACCTTTGGGTTTGTCTAGCTTGAGCATGTACTGACAATAATGGTCAATATAGAATCCCTCTTTGAGAAGAAATTGCTCAACCACTGCGGGCTACTCCTACTGTGCAGAGAAGAAGTTGGGAGTTGGCAACGATGGAAATCTACACAAAGGTTACTCCCCGATTTGCTGGTTAGAGAATCGAGTCTGTGATGTCGCTGACATATGTTACAGAGTTAGCGGTCAGGGACGGCAAAGAATCCAGAATGGCCCAACTTATTCAATACTTGTTTCTGCTCAAGGCAGCAACTCCAGATCGGTCTATAATAACACTCTGGAACAGGAGAGTTGTGCCTCTATTCAACGCGCTTTCTTATGCAGACTACGGAGATTGGCTCCAAAGATCTCGAGAAGGGCAGGCCTGGCAAGCCGAGATGACCCCCAGTCAGTTGTCGATATACCTGGCTTGTAACCTGCAAATGGTCAACGATCTGGTGGCTAAATGGCCGGGCAAAGGCACGCAAACTTTTACGTGTGTGTGCTATGGCACCAACTGTTGCACAAAAGAAGAATCGTGCCCCAATTTCAATCTGAAGCGTCTCGAACGGAGTCCAAGGCTGGATAGTCGTGAAAACATAAGCCTCAGACGGCGCGTCAACCATGATCCGGCGATCGAGCCTCGGGCCAACGATTATCATTGGCAAGCGGTACGGAATGGACAAACATATTCCGGCACGTACACTGCCATACCGGTACGTGAATGTCCAAGACTTCAACATCGTGCCTCAAGCTCTGCTGACTCACCTGACAGGCGCCCGGACCCAGTGATTTCGATTTCACAAGTTGGATATGGCAACATGTCTTTGCGCAAGCCCTGGAAGACGACTGTACATTGCTGAGCTTGAGGCAGTACACATACAACGATGTAGTTCAGTACGTGCGTAATCACGACCTAGGTTATGATGAGATTGATTTCTCGCATGGTATGTTCGCAGATCTCTTTTCTCCTTGCTCATAATGTGTATCATCCCGTTTCATCTTTCAGCGGGGTCTAGTGTGAGCACAGGCATGGGTAAGAATCTCGAGGCTAACAAAACGATTCACACTCCTTAGTTGAGCATTGGGTGGAAAAGAACATGATTGCCAAGTTCACCCAGGACTGTATTTCACAGACGTTGCCGTCGGGGGGGTTCTTTTACGCCGCGTCTAGCATCCCTCCGAACTTCTTCAGCCAATTCATGAGCACGAGTTTGCCCCATCTCACGGTTGTGCCAACCGTCCCTGGGGCAAGCTTGGAGACCATCCCCAAAAAGCGCATCATGCATACGCTTGGATCGGACGTGTATAGGGATAACTTCATGCTTCTGGAAGCGAAATTGAATAATATGAAAGAAGGTGTAAGTCCAGGCCCGTTCATATCACCACACCTGATAAATGTTTTATGACTTTAATATTGTGATTCATCCTACCTAACGTCCATTAGGTCCTGAAAGGGGATAACCCGGTAGCAGATAGGGCAATTCAATATACAATGACAAACTTACCGCGCGTTTTCATAACGTATCTACGCAAGGTAAGACTATATCCGGGTTTCAGCGACTATCAGATGTCGCAGACTGAGTAGCTCATCTGATCAGTTCTGGCTTGCCAAGCCAAGGGGCTATGGATACGGATCAACGCTGACGAGGAATGGTACTAGGTCTTCGGTGTGATCAGCTATCTAAACGATGCAACTGCTCTCGCCAAGGGCGAGGCTACGCTGAGGGCTATCCGTTGGGAATGGTTTCAGTATCAGCAAGAGTACTCCCCGTTCATCGGGGGTGGAACTATCGACGTTGTCGCAGCATGGGACGAGTGGTATCTGGATTTTATGCAAACCCGAACCCTGGCAGCTAGAGATTGGCTGATCAAATGGGCGACCGATGGCCTTGCTCATTGGCAAGATAGGACTGACCGAGATGGTGAAACTGCCAAAAGAATTTGCGCATTGTACCTTGACCGAGCTGACGCGCTTGGTGGCTTCAACTCCGAGGGCTATCCTAGAGGGACACCTACGCCACCGCCCTAAGTTTGACAGGTCCCGTAGACCAAGCAATTAGAATCGAGAAAAACATGATAAAGGGTTTCTAGATGCGCTTCAGGTATTATTAGAAACATTTTTCTGAAGTATTATGCCCTGCCTCTTATGTTACATGTCAAAGCTGTGTAACTTGCAATCTCGCAATATTTGCCTCCTGTGGCAGCTTTACGATGCCGTATTTACTTATATTGAGTGCTGGCCCGTTTCCTACCCTAAGCCTGTCCTTCGTTGTTTTAATGAACTCTTTAGAAACAGGGGGTAGAGTTTATTAAATTTGTATTGAAGACGCTTAGGCCAAGATATCGGACAGGGGCAGGTTGTTACCGTATCTCGACTTCCTTAATTGTATTTTTTATCCGGCTCGCTTATAGATACGGATTTTCAGAGGTGCTTTCCAGTTACTTTATATAATTAAACGTGGTGTATGTAGTGAAAGCAGGTTAGCACATAGCTAGATATCTTAATTGCACATTACCTTGTATACAGCGTTTTATATATAGATTAAAGCGTGGATATATTGAAAAATATTAAAGAATGTTTTTTAAAAGTAGAGAAATTCTAAAAATAGATCACCGTTATTAACGTGATAATATAACAAAGCATTAAAAATTTCTTTATAATTTGAAAGTTAAAATCTAATAATATTGACATATATATTAGAAATTTTCACCAGAGAAACGTAAGTACATAAACAAAATTAAATAAAATAATAGATTGCTATTTTCATCCCTATGCTATACTAAAACCTATCCGTTTCGCAGTTCCGTAAGCTTTTATTTGTATTAATTCTTATTAGAATTCCAAAAGTTCGTCGCAATTTTAAATAGCTGGGCAAACCATCGCTTGTAACTCCTTAACTTTTATTATTTTAAAAGCTGAATTTCGGGACTTTTAAATTTTCTATTACCTTTCGTTTCCAATTTTGCCACCAGTATTTCCGCAAATTCCGTATTTTTTAGTATAATATTTTTCAAAGAAGTAATAATTTCTAATTTCGAAATCAACTTGTATTAAATTAAAACGGGGTAACTCGGTTTTGAAAAATACATAATCGCGAAATATATCTTCGTAAATGAACTTAGTAATAAATTCAGATGCAGCCTGTATTTTATAGTATTAAAACCATAATAAAGTCTGATAATAAGGTTACGTTTAACGAAAATAAATTTAAAAAATATATACATAATATAAAGCAACTAATTATCCGAAACCTGACTTAAATACTTATACCTTACTTTATTTTATTCCTTTTTTTACGATAGGTCTTATTTTTAAGTTATCATAAGAAATAATTAAAGCGTAACGTAAGTAATCTTAATGTTATAAGAAATATAATATACTGGTAACCTAGTAATTAATTTAATTAATACTTATACGGCTTATTCTTTTGTTCTTTTTTTTAATTTAAGGTTTCGTTTTTAAAACCTAACTAGATCTTTTCGTTATTCATTTTTTGCGTTTTTTTAAGTTTTGTTTTTCCTGTTGTTCCGTATTAATCGATTGCTTATATTTTACCCAGTTAGGCCAGTTTTAAGGAAAATGCGGTTCAGGCCGTTTTCCGGTATTTTTATACGTATTTTTTACCCAACGGTATAGTATAATGTATTCGTTATATATTATAACGTATGTTCGTTAATTATTAAATTCTGGACGGGGTGTATACCTTAAGTTTGCCGGAAATTTTAAGGATAAAGATTCAGGATTAAGAATGCAACCGTTAACCGGTTGAAGCTTTTTAAACCGGGGAAGAGGTATGGTCGGATATAAGAATTATTCGGAAAACTGCTTAATGAAATAAACCAATCGGGGATTAGGGGTTTCGGATTTTTTAAAATCCGGCATTATATTCTTTTAAATAAACCGAATATTTAAAGGTTTAGTAATTAGTTAACTAATTTCTTTTTCGTATAAAATCTTATTTTTAAAAAATAAATACCGTTCAGATTATATTTTAATATTTCGTTTTATATTATATTTTTTCTAATTTTAAATTTAAATACCGTTTAATTATTTTAGTAAGCAGTAATTGTATTTAACTTTTACCGACGTTTATTTATTTAGTTATCGGTTTTTTATTATTATAATGGATTTTACGTAATAATGTAATATACATATACAAATTATAATTATACATATATAAAATTAAATTAATGAAATATTCGGATGATCGGTATACGATTAAACGGATTACTAAATTTGCTTTCCATTTATACGCAATAATATATTTAAAAAAGTAATCGGGTACGATATAAATTAAGAGAAATATCGAATATTAAAATAAGCCGCCTTTTCCGGATATATAACATATTAACTTAATAACGCGTTAGTTTTTTAAGTCGGAGTTTTAACTTGGACAATATTCTAAATATAATAAAAGTTTTCTTATTTAATCGTTTCGTCTTTTTCGAAAAACCGTAACCGTATATACAAATTGAATAAAATAATAGATTGCTACCTTAATTCCTATGTTTCACTAATACCCTTCCGTTTCGTAAATGTCTCACTTTAAGACAACTTCAGACTGCCTAATCCTGCCCTTATCCACGTCGATTCCTATCGGAATTCTGGAAATTCCTCGCATTCTTAAATAATCGAATAAACCAGCGTTCGTAATCTTTTAACGTATAATATTTCAACAGCTGGATTTCGGAATTATTTAATTTGTTGTCTTTATTATCCGTATCTCCTTATACCTTTGCCAGCAGTTTTTCCGTTAAATCGAAATTATTTAAAATAAATTTATAATTTTTTTTCGAAAATAAGGTAATATCCGAAAATTAAAAAGCGCAGTTAATTTTCATTGTAACAATTTTCCAAATTAACAGTTACGCCGACGGCTTTAGATTATGCGGTAATTTTTCTCAAATAAATTACCGTAAACGGGACGGTTTTTATCGAAATTTTCCCGTTGTAGATAACTGGTATTTCGTATTCGTATAACATATTATATTATTTCGGCTTATATCTTAATAAATAAAAACTTAAAATACCGTAAAAACGATTAAGGTTAAGCTTTTTAATCGTAAAACTGGCAAAAGCTTATAAAGCTTTTTATGCGTTTTTAAAGTTTATCTTTAAGGTTTACCGTATAAAGCTATTCTTTATAAGGCCTTTAAAAACCCTGCTAAACCGTAGCCAGCGGGCATAAGATTTACCAAAGTCGAAGCTTATCGGCAACCACCAGTCGGAATCGGAATAAAATATAGGACTAAGGTATGCAATCTATTTAAACTGTAAAAAACCATTTAAAGAATTATCGTATTCGAAAATACTGGGTATAATATCGATCGTAAAAATTAATCGTGGAATAATTTCTATATATTAGTTCGGTCTTATTTTCTAGGCTTGGACCTATATATTTACCTTGCATTTAATCGTTTCGGTAATTTTATTAAATATAAAAGATAATTTGTTTTTTGAAATTATTTAATTAAATCCGGAATATATATTAAATTACTTTACGAGAAGTAAGTAATTAGTATTAATATAAAGCCGGTAATATAATTAAATTATAGATATTTTTATTTTGTATTATTATAAAAATATGCTAAAACGGCGCCGTAATTATATTATATTAATATTTTCGGCTATTCCAACTAGACGGTAAAGTAATATTGTTTTACGGATATTATTTATTAATATTATAAGGTATAATCTGTATAATTCGATTGAATTAAAATTAAGGGGTGGTTTTTTAATAGGTAAGAGATTTGCGTTTTTATTATATATTTTGACAAGTAACAGATTTATATTATTATTCTTTATATAAAAACGTTCGTTATTTAGTTAAATTTGCCAAAATCTAAAATGTTGAATTTTTTAAAACCCTTATTTCTATTTTGCATAGTACGTTTTCTAGACGATAATATAATAATTGATCTGGGATTAATCGGGAAAGATGGGAATGTTTTGGATAACGTTTAATCGTTTAAGAAAACTGTAATAAATAGGAATAATATATAGAATGTATATTTAAGTAGATATAAATATATAAGCGTATTTAGGTAATAGACGTCATAAATACGTTATTTTAAAAGCTATATAAATATAGAAAAGCGTTAGGAAGTAATAGCGAATTATAAGCTTAATTAATTAGATATTTACCATTGTAATAAACGAATCTTTTGACCGTAAAACGTATACGCCGAAGAAATTCCAGAAGATTTCATCCGAAATCGTTACGAAAGTGTAGTTGTTTGTTATGTTCTTTAATTAATTATATATGCCCTTTTTTCGTACCTATATTTTTCGAAACTTTTTCTTTTTTATAACTTTTCTGTAGTATTTTTATTATTTACAACCTTTATTTTTTATATCTATATATATTCCCACATTAATTATCCGTTGTAAGTCCTCGTTAACTATTAAAATTATTTAATTCCCATAATTATCGTAAAAATAAAAATTCCGAGAAATTAATTCTTTTAATAAAAAAACCTTTTTTAAAAAGCAAGTAAAGTTGTATAATAGATAGATAAATACTAGTAACATAAAATCATAAAATAAACGGGATAAAAAAGGTTAACTAATATAAGTTTAATAGTTTTTTAAGATTTAAAAAAACGGTAGGTTTTAAGATAATAAATTTAAGATTATTAAAGATAGGTAAAAGATATATTATTAGAGAAGTTTAAATATTATAAATCGGTTTACCTAGTAAATTACGTACGACGTAATTACGCAATTTATAGGAAATAATAACGATATATCGTTTAATGTATTAGTAGGATATGGAAAGAAAGGTTCGATTTTACGAAAATCGAAAGCGATAAGGACGATTAATAGTAATATACTTATTTTCGTACGTTTGTATTATAAAACGAAATTAATGTATTTGCGGTTAAACGAAGTTGGTTAAAGGGATAACGTTATATATAAAACTTTTCTTATATTAATATTAATAATATAATTATTAAACTTTTAAGAAATTAGTATATCATACGGTAACGAAAATAATATATCGAATAAGTAATGATTTATAATTTAATTTATTTTTTTATAACGGATTTTGAAAAATAATAAAAATTTAGAAAAGAAATTTAAAGATTAATAAAAAAGTTAGTTTAATATAATACGAATTACCAAGTTAAATAGGTAATATCCGGATAAAAAGCCGTTAACCAGAATTATAAAATACGAATTACAAAAATGGAAGCTTAGATTAAAATGTAAAAAAAGCAAATTGGTTATTTATAAGAAATAAATTAGTGGCTGATAGCATAGATTAAAAAGTTTTAAGGGATTATCCGTTACGTTGACGATATATTAATTGGTTATAAAAGAATTATAATATAAACCGAGTTTTTAAAAAAGGACGTTATTTGTAAAAAAGGTTTCAAGATAGCAAGAGCCGGAAGTAACAGTAAGACCTTTTTAAAAGTGTTTTAAGTATAATGATAAAAGTTAATAACGATCTTATTATGTTACGAATACGAATAAGGATGTATTGGTATACCGTAATAGTGGATTGTAAAGCATTAGGCGTTAATTACATTATATCGAAGTTAATAAACGTTTTTAGATTGTTATAAAAAATATAAAGAACTTTTATATTATTAAAAACGCTAAAAGTTAGATATTTATTTACGATAATAGGAAAGTTATAGTAAAATTGATTATTTCCAGATTTTTATTAAAGAATAAATTTAAATAGTTAATTTTAACATAATTTGTTAAGAAATTATGATATAATCTTTGAAAAACTATGGTTATATTAGTACAAACCCTTAATTAGCTGGAGTATTAATTAGGTAAAATTCGCTTTATATTTTATTAATAAGTTAGAAAAAAGAAAAGATTTTTATAATAGATCGGACTAAAAAAGAAAAACGAATATAGGTATCAAGATACAACAGAAACTTGACTTTTTAAAAGGATAAGATGTAAGAAAAAAAGCATAATAAACGTATTTAACGTATTATTATTATTCGGGCATAGCTTTATAATATAAATAAGATTTTAAACAATTAATCCGAAAAGCCCAAATAAGAAAATATAATTAATATATTATCATAAGATCGCAAATATAAGCGATTGTTTAAAAGAAAATCTCGATACGAAATTACTTAAATATAACGAATAAGATTACGAAATAGTCCTTAAAGAAAGTATATTATTAAAGTTTTATTTTATGTATAATTTAAGCGAAATAAAGTTATATACATTACGAAAATATTTAAACAATACATTTCAAAAAGAATAAATACATTAGTCGATATCTTTTGCTAAATACTTTATATTCTTTATGGTAAAGAAGAATGGAAAGTTGCAATTAGTTATAGATTATTAATATCTAAATAGCATTATATTAAAAGATTGTATATTTTGCTTTTGATTATATAAATAAAAGATTATTTGCAAAAGGTTAAGTAGTTTACTGTATTGGATTTGTAAGACAGATATAACCTTATTTGTATTAAAAATGGATACGAATACCTGGTTACGTTTATACGACTTACTAATACCCCAGCGACGTTTTAACGAATGGTTAATTATGTACTGCGAGAATATTTGGATATTTTTATTGTTTGCTATCTCGATAACATTTTGATTTTTTCGAAAACAAAAGAATAATATATAAAATATATTTATGTAATCCTATAAACCTTATAAAACGTTAATTTGCTAATTAACGCAGAAAAGAGTTAATTTTATATACAGAAAGTTAAATACTTTGAATATATTATTACTTTAACTTATATTATAATCAACTTTAAGAAAATCGTAATAATTATAAAATAGAAGAAACTTAATATTGTTAAGGAAGTATAGGCTTTTCTCGGATTTGCTAAGTATTACAAGAAGTTCCTTAAAAACTTCAGCAAAACTGCCATATTACTAACGAATCTTACTAAGAATTAACGACAATTTCAATAAACGGAAATAACGGAAAAGGTTTTCCAAGAAATTAAGGAAACCATTACAAAATAACTAATATTAATTATATATAACCTGTAATAACTTCTCGAATTCGAAACTAATATTTTAGATAACTTTTTAAAAATAATTATCGGTTATAGATACGATAAAGGAATGATATACGCTATTATTTTCTATTTTTATAAATTAAAAAAGATAAAATTAAATTATAGCTTACTAAATAATGAATTTATAACTATAATATACGTATTTAAGGAATTTAAATATATATTAAGAAGTAATATGCACCAGAACAAAGCTTATACGGATTACAAAAATCTTATACGGTTTATTACGATAAAAAAATTAATAGAACGGCAGTTATATTATGCAGAAGAATTTATTAGTTACGATTTCGTTATTATCTATAAAAAGGATTTAAAAAACGGTAAAGCAAACGTTTTAAGCAAACAACTAGATTTGGAAAAAGAGCTTATTAAAACTAAATATACGATTTTCGATATTATAAAAAAAGGATATTTTAAGATACGACAAATCGTAACAATTAGATAACAATATACAAATAACCTTTATACGAATATACGACAATATAATAAAGAGCTATTAACAAAGTAACGATAAAAGAAATAATAAATGCCAGAAATATATTAACAAAAACTAATACGACATATATACGAATATTAGCTTTACGGCTATTTTAAAAAATAAAACATTTAAATATTTACAAAAAATATACATATTTCTTTATATAAGGAAATAAATAGAGAAAATATTATAATAATACGATATATGTAATAAAGTTAAGTTACAACGATATCGACTATATAGAGACTTATAGTTTTTATTAATTACAAAACGACCATAGAACTTAATCATTTTCGATTTCGTTACGAAACTACCATTCTTAAAAAACCTTATTATAAAAATATATTACGAAAATATATTTGTAATCGTTAACCGATTTATAAAGTTTTATTACTTTTTACTATATAACGAAAATATAAATGCCGAACAAATAGTATATATTGTTTTAAATATATCGTTAACATATACGGATTACTTATAAAAATCATTTTAAATAAAAAAGTAACTTTTACCAAAAAAATTGGTAAAGTTTAATAATATAACTTAAATTAAATTACCAACTTTTAAATACTTTTAAACATTAGATAAATAAATAAACAGAAAAACGAACTAAATATTGGAAATATACTTATAATATTATATTAATTATAAACAAAACGATTAAGTTAATAAATTACCTATTACGTAACTTAATTATAACATAATTACTATAAAACTATTAACACTATTCCAATAAACGTATATTTTAGATTTCTATTAGACGTTTATAAAAATTTAAACGAAAAACCGGTTAACGTAAAATTGACTTTTACGATAAAAACATTTAAATAATTACATAACGAAATAAAAACAAAATACAATTCGTACGCCAACGAATATAGAAATATTACAACCGGAAAGAGTTAAAAAAACCAACCTTCTAAAATATAGATATGGTTTATTTCCCTATAAAAACATCTAAACCAAACAATCAAGTTAAAAACTGGATTACAAATATATTGGTTCATACAAAATTATCAAGAAAAATTTCGAACAACAACTACGAACTAAAAGTACTTTCCAAGGTTAGGATACACCCAGTTTTCTACGTTTCTCTGCTCGAATTAATAACAAATACCATCGAAATTAATATAGAATTTAACGAAAATATCTAAAAAAAACATATTAATCTACGAAATCGAAAATTACTAAATATACGAAAGAAAAATGAACTTACCTAATACCTTGTTAAATAAATAAAATACCTAAACTTAAAAAATATATAAAAGTTTATTAAGCATCTTATAAAGGCCTAACGGCTATTGCGGAACTTTTATTAACAACGTCGGAAATATTAACTAACGAATTTTAATTAAATTGGTTAATAAACGGCCAGTCGGTATTTTCGGTATCCTACTAATCCAAAACCAGAATTAACATTAAGATAAGTACAAACGTATCTAATCCCGCACGTTTTTTTTTATTAAATAATTATAAACCACCACCAATTATTTTAATTAACGTTTCAGGCGTTAAAAACGACTTATAACCTTGTTTATTTCCTGCTAAAAACGTAAAAGTTATTATTTAACTAAAATTTCTTTACGTTTCAAACGTTTGAACTTTCGAATAATATTACGCAAAGAGGAAAAAGGGTTATACGGGACCTATTAGAAAAGCGTTAATAGAAAATATAGTTTTTATAATAAGATAAATTTTCGGTTATAATACAGATCGCATAATTACGAAAATGTTATGAATAAGGCATAATTTCGAAACTTAACTTTTGAATAAAAAAGCAAATTCGATACGTCTTTTTTTATAATTACGTTTGCAAATTTTAACTATATAGTTAGTTATAGTAGGATAATTAGAAAAAAGAAGGACAAAATGGAAATACTTATTATAAGAATTACAGATAATTTTCGAAAACGAAAATCTTAAAAAAAGGAAGATCGTGTTATAACCTAACGTTTTGGACGTTTCGGTAATTTAAAAATACGGTCGCAATTGCGTTACAAGTAGCTAGGAAATTTACGCCACGCGTTAGATAGCGATAGATTGCAGGATAACGCAGAATTTAGCTTATACGGTATAACGCTAAAAAACAGTATAACGCCAGGAAACATACGATTTAGATATATAGTTACGATTATTACTTATTTTTTAAACTTAAAAATAATAACTTATAATAACATTTAATTACGCAAAACGTATTTTGTTATTATTAAACGTAATAAAAAAACCTTACTGCTTAATGTTTACGACTTATCTGTTAACATAAACCGCACGTTTAAGATATAATAATTAGGAACCTTTTTAGTTATTATAGTTTTATTAATTAGAAAGTTGCTAACTTTGGTAGCGCTTATATTTTTTGGCCTTTTAGCTTAATAGTACCTTTAAACCCGCAATAATTAATAACATAATTATTACAGTAAACTTTAAAAAACGATAGAAACTTAAAAACAAATATAAAAGTTAATAAAAAAGTTAGTTAAATAACGTATTATACAAATAAACGGCCTAAATAAATAAGCGGACGGTTTTTTCGGCATTTTGTAATAATATACTCGAATATAATAATTATAATATAAGAAATTAATTTAAATTAATCGGATTTGTTTTCGTTAAACGTATTTACAGCTTTTTTATAAGTATGCGTATTATATCCGGGTTTACCGCAAACGCCATATTTCCGTTTTTTCGTTTTAATTCTTTTACGACGATTATTTTTAGCTGTTATTAACTGCATTTTTTATTACCTCTTTTTTTCGGCCAAAAAAAACTTTTTTTTTTATATATAATAAGTATTCCTTTTTTTGAAAACGTTTGTTTTTGGTTTTTCGGCATTTGCTAAAAAAATGGTTAATTTCGCGCAATTTGACGGTTTTTTTTTTAAGAAAAACGTTTTCGTATAAAAGTATTAAGTTATTTTTTGTTAAAAAATTAATCGATTTAATTATTTTTGTCGGCGAGCTTTCCTCGTAAATTTTTTTTTATAAGTATTATTCCCGTTTTTTTGTTTTTTATATATTTCGAGGGGTTTTCGACGGTGGGAAAAAATAA
Organism: Monosporascus sp. 5C6A; assembly: GCA_004155035.1. Lineage (NCBI taxonomy): Eukaryota > Fungi > Ascomycota > Sordariomycetes > Xylariales > Monosporascus > Monosporascus sp. 5C6A. Next base: position 60,440 of record QJOB01000271.1, read on the forward strand.
AGCCGGCGGAGGTAAGCGGTAAGACGGTTGGCGTAAGTATAGCTGGAGGAATTTCTAAATCGGAAAAAACGTTATTAGGATCGAATAAAACAAATTTAATTTTTGCGAAACCGGACTTAATATTATCGGACGTTATGGCGGTTTTAAATACGTTAAAAAAACCGGCGAAAAAATTGTCTTTAACGATATAAATATGGTAATATCGTATTAAATTTTCGATATAAAGCATATAAGCGCATTCTAAAACGGAAAAGCAAAATATATCGAAAAATTAAAATTAATGGAAGAAATAAGGAGATATATAAAATGTAATAATGTCGTTATTCGCATAATATTTTTCGAATTTTATTAAATAATGGTTTTCGTAAACGTCGAAGATAAGGAAGCGTTTCGTTTTTTTCGTACGCGTTCGAATATATTTATCGAAATACTGGATTTATTTTAAATTTAATTCGTTTATCGTTAGTTATTATAAATAATTTTGATTTTTTAATTAATAAGTAATAAGTTATTATAATATTAAGATTTAAGATAAGTTTTTTTATTAAAATAATAAATAACGGTATAGCTTAATTTTACGAATTAATAATTTATATAACTGTAATTTATTTCCGATTATTTTATTACGTTTATTTAAGTTTTTTACGTTTTTCGGCGTTTGTAATTATTATGCCGCATGTTATCAAAAATTTTATTAAAAGCCGGTTTCGTCGAAATTATAAATATCTTTTTTTACGATATTATATTTTGCGATTATAACCCGAATAAGTTTAAATTATTTACGAAATATTTCTGGATTTTCGTATAATACCTTTTAATAATTAATTTTTCGATTTAACTACGTTTTAAGTTTTTTTACCGTCGAATAAAATTCGACTCTTAATTAACATTAACGCGTATTACGACGCGTTAAGTTAATAATAAATTCGCCATATTTTTAATATGCTAAAATCGGATAAGGAACGTTTGCGTATTTAAGTTAAGAACTTTTTCGATAATGGATTTCTTTTCGGTCGGCGTTAATTTTCGTAAAGGAAAGATAATATCGGTTCGGGCGCGTTTGCCGTTATATCGGGCTTTTAATGTAGTTTCGGTAATATCGTAAATAAAATTAAGTTTTTTATAACTTAATTTTTATTTTTGTTTTTTAGCCTAAATAGTCAAGTTTATCTTGGTTTTTTTTATAAAACGTTCCGTAATATTAATGTTAAGTAATAAGTAAATAAAATCAAAAAGTTGGAATGTTCATAAAATTGGTCCGTTTATTTGTTTAGGCCGTTTACTTATATGGTACGTTACGATATAAGTTACTAAATTAAATAAGTAACATTTGGAAAAAAAGTCGTAAATTAAAATTACGAAATATAAATCATGCAAATAAAAGTATAGATTAAAATACAAAATAAACAAATCGTTTATTTACGAAAGGTTAACTAATAATTAATAATACGTAATACAAAATTTAAAGAGATTATCCATTACATCGACAACATATTAATCGGTTATAAAGAAATATAAACATAAACCGAATCCCTAAAAAAGAACTCTACGTATAAAAAAGCCTTAAAATAGCAAAAACCGGAAACGGCAGTAAGAACCTTTTAAAAAGGCTTTAAATACAGCAATAAAAGCTAATAATAACCTTATAACGTTACAAATACGACTTAGAACGCATTATTATATTGCAATAATAAACTGCGAAATATTAAACGTTAATTATATTATATTAAAATTAATAAACGCCTTTAAATTGCTATGGAAAAATAAAAAAAACTATCATATTACTAAAAACGTCGAAGGTCAGGCATTTGCTTACGACAATAGAAATATTATACGCGAAATTAATTATTTCCAGATTTTTATTAAAAAAACGAATCCAAACAGTTAATTTCGATATAATCTAGCTTGAAAATTCTAACACAATCCTTGGAAAGCCATAGTTATATTAATATAACCCTTTAATCGATTAAAGCACTAGCCAGGTAAAGTTCGCTTTATATTATATCGATAAATAAATAGAAAGGATTTTTATATTTAATTAAACCAGAAAGGAATAACGAATACAAACATAAAAAAACAACAAAAACCTTACCACCTAAAAGAAATAAAACAAAAAAAAGGCATAACAGGCGTATGCGACGTATTATAACAATTATCCGGGTACAATTTTACGATATAAACGAAATTTTAAAAAATTAACCTGAAAAAACAAAACGGGAAAACATAATTAATATACCACCTTAATATTGCAAATATAAACAATTATTTTAAAAAAAACTCGATACGAAATTATTTAAATATAATAAATGGAATTACGAAATAATTTTTAAAGAATGTACTTTATCGAAATTTTACCTTATTTATAATTTAAACGAAATAAAGTTATATATGTTACGAAAATACCTAAATAATAAACTTCAAAAAAGATAAATACGTTAATTAACATCCTTTGCCAAATACTTTATATTCTTCGTACCGAAAGAAAACGGCAAGTTACGATTAATTATAAATTATCGATATTTAAATAATATTATATTAAAAACCCGTACGCTTTCCCCCTTAATTACGAAAAGAAATTCGCTTATAAAGAACCAAATAATTTATAACGTTAAAGCTACAAAACGGATACAACTTTATTTTTATTAAAAAAGAATATAAATAAAAAACGGTTTTTAAAACGAAATACGGATTATACGAATACTTAGTTATACCAATAAAACTTATTAACGCCTTAATAACATTTTAACGAATAGTTAACTCGTCCTATCTAAACAGAAAAATCATAAAGCCTTGTTATATATAGGTAAAACGACTATACTGAAAGGAAGCGATACCGGAGCTTCGAACAACGTATCCAACAACGTATCCAACAACGCATCCACTAGTCGCAATGCTAACTAAGCCATTGCGCAGCTAACAGCCCTAGCCTTCAGCAGGGTCTGACAGGACATGAAGGCATATATAGGGGCATTGTCGGCAAATGTGTGTTGCAATTCGGTCTAGGTTGCTGTCTAATTGATGTGCTACAAATTGGGGAGGGGAAGCAGCCACATATAGCCTCCAGCTCCTTCGTCTTTGCAATCCTAGGGCCACATACCAAAGCCTTTTGACTCCTTTCAACACCCTTTCAACGAATCTCCTCAACTGCCGACAGACATCAATATAATCCAAAACCTTTCATGCATGCACTCTCAACCCTGGGCCAAAACAACCCCCATTTCATCATCCCACCAACTCGATAGGGGTATGATCCGCTATACTGCTTCATCGCTTCGCACTCTTTCCACTTCCAGGTTGCAAATGAGCCAATAGACAGACATCTGAATGGTTCGTACTGCTCTGGGAATGCATCCAGTCACATGGCGCAGAAACTCCATGCCATGAGCAAGCTAGCTTGAACGAGATGGGGGTTTTGAACATCACAATAGCTTATACAATATCGAAGTCTGTCGCGGAATAGGGGTAATTGCTTAGTCATCTACGCTGTGGCACCTCGTAACAACATTGTTCCGGGGCTGCCACACTATATATAGACCGTTCTAGCCACTGCTCTCTAGGGCTCGAATTATCCATGACAATTTACACTTTAGACACTCCATGCATCCTTTCCTCGCGATCAGCCTAAACTGTGGCGCAGTGTTTTATTCTTACACTCTTAGATGAGAACTTCGCTTTTAGAACTTAAGCTTTAATTACCCTTAAATATCGGTCTATATAGGTCAGCACATGGGATCGTTATTTCATAATTCATACGAGTCGACAGCACCGAAATGCAAAGGGCGGGTCATCTTCATCCTAAAATGCTCCGCCCTACACTCTACGTCGGAATCTTGAATCCGGATCGGCGTAGGTTTTGGAATACTCTCTTGGGATCGTATTTCGCGGCGGCGGCCTTGATCGTGTTGATGGCATCGGCGCCATATTCCGCGATGGGGTCCTGGTCCTTGTATGCGTAGTTCAAGTACCGCCAGTTCAAGTTGACCCCGATCGAGTCCGCGTACTCATCCACCTCGTCCAAAAACTGCTTTGCAAGCGGGATAACCTTAGCCTCGTCCTTTTCATTGTATACCTGCACAGTGAAAAGCCACATCTGCGTCGCACCATCCTTGACGAGAGGTTCAAGACCCAGGACATTCCCGCCCTTGAGCTCGCTGTGTTTTATGGACGACTCAGTGAGGGGTTGAAATTGGCAGAGGGTCTCGACAACGGCGTCCGGGCCCAGTGCTGCTTCCATCTTGGCTACGTACTCCAAGTGCTTCATGTCGACGAACTGGATGATTCGGATATCGTTCTTATACAAGCCAACGAACCAGTCGGCACTGAAGTCGACAATTAGCCATACTTCGCAGTTATGGTGATCATTTTCAACTTACTAGATGCCGATCGGCTGGTTGCCGCTGTTCTCAAGGGTGATGTCCGAAATGTTGGTTGACCGCAGCGTACTGGAGAGGCTCGGTATATCCAGGTAATCGACGAAGGCGAGAGGCTTGACTACAGCCGCGCTGTTGGATAGAATAGTTTTTAGAAGAAACTCGCCCGCGTAGGGCAGGTGCAGAATGGCCTGGCTGTGCTCGTCCGATCCCGTGTTCTCGGCAAAATTGACGTACGCATTGAAGACGGCGTCCTTCTGGCTCAAGTCGTAGAACGTCGAGCCTCCCCAGATATCGGCCGACTCAACAATGTCTTTGTTGCATACAATTAGTATTTGGGCGTCGGATAGACGGGAGTTTAAGACATCACGAGGCGGGACCCCCCCCCAGCGGAGTAAAAAGGGAGTAGGCGCCGACTTACCCATATCGAATCGAGTAACAAAGCCAAGGTTCCCAGAGCTGCCCTTCAATGCTTTCCAAAGGTCAGCATTCTCGTTTGCGTTGGCATTGACGATCCGGCCGTCCGCGAGGACGACTTCGAAGTTCCGAACATTGTCGCAAGCGAAGCCATAAGCACCGAGGTAGAACGAGTAACCCCCGCCCGTGATGAAGCCGCCAACACCAACGAGGTCTGCTCGACCGCCGGTAATAGATACGTCATGTGGCGCCAGCGTGGCATATACATCCCTCCACATGGAGCCAGGCCAGACGGAGGCCATCTTCTTCTCCGGGTCATACGAAGTGGCGTTCATATAACCTGTAATAGCCTGTCAGTGCACCTCGTTCCGTATACCCGCTCCACAAAATGCTTGGGACGTACCAAGGTCGACCGTGATTCCTTCCTCTACGCTGCTGGAACCTGCATATTGGCTGTGTCCGCCGCTTCGGATCCCAAAGGGACATGCGTTTTCCGAAATAACCTTCACGACCGAAGAGACGTCTTCCGCAGTCAGCGGCAGAACCATGCACCAAGGCTCGAGCGCTGCACTCTTCGACCAGTACGAATCCAATCGATCCTCGTATAGTTCGGTGTCGGGGTACACAACCTTGCCGGCGAGGCTGTCCACGTTGGCGAGGGCACGGCACTGGGGAGACCGTCAGCCATAATTACATAACTTGGGATGCTGGTACGGACACAGGATCTGCTCTTGCTTGCGCAGGCAGCGGAAATGATCCAAGGCGCCAAAGCACCAAACGTGACGTAACCGGGAGGCTTCATGACGGCTGAAGGATGTGGTGAACGATCCGCCGGACTGACACTAAAAGATAACGGAATACTGGAAGAGCTACGCACTGCTCAATTTCGTGCCGCAAGCAGATTCCAAGGCCGCAATACCACCTTTAAAAAGTGGCGATCAACGGAACTATAAAAGGACAGTGGAATCTTCTGTTTACCCACATCTCAAGACGTAAAGAGCTGATCCGTTTAGTCTAAAGTGGCGAATGCATTTTCGGCGGCTTCTTCCCGAGGAGAAGCGAGCAAGATAACCGAGCTATCGGTGCGCACACCCGCATAGCTTAAGCGGATGTGGTTCCATCCCGATGGTAATGCCCCGCTCGGCACCGATGCCTAGTACAGCGAAGACCGCATGGAGGCAATTCTCTATGCAGCTTGAAGGCCGCTCTGGAGACATCTGACTATACCATCAACGGCAACAACCCCTCCTATACTGGCATGGTATATACAGACGTGGGTCTCGAATGGCCCCAACAGGCGGGATGTCTCTCCCGATCATTCGGTGGGTTCATACAAGCGAAGGAAGCGGTCAGGCGACCCATTCCCGCACCCCCTCCATTGCAGAAAACGGAGCCGACCTTTGACGGGAAAGAGGTGATACTTCCATCAGCGATTTCTAACTACTGCGATTAGTTAAGATAACACGCCTTGGGCGTATAGGATTCCTTCTTACGAACGAAACTATATACGATATAATACATTAATGTTGTTGATGTTATATAACTGTGAATGTTTATTACAGCATCCGAGCATGCTTTGGTGAGGGGTTCTTTTTGGGCTTTTTCGTTCAGCTAGGTCCGTTTTCTTCGATGGGCCAGGTGTCTCGTCAATGATGTATGGTATGTGCACATATTTGTCGTGCGGCTGAGAAGTCCATAGCTTACCTTATCGAGATCAGGCCCCATTTTTGAGGTGTAGCTGCGGATGTGAAAGCAAAAAGCGTTTACTGTAAGCTAGCCAGGTGTGCTATAGCCAGGCAATTGAAAAAACATACGGAAGTACCCGGAAGTTCTGGTTATCTAATTGGTGGAAGGCTCTCTGACCAATAAGAATATCTGATTCTATGAGTAATTCAGCAAGTTTTCAACTGCCTGGCTATAGCACCAAATAAAGAAAGGTCACATTCTAATCGGAGCATATATGGTCCCGATTTAACATACTGAGCTTGCGAAGGGAGTGTATGGGGATTATTGTGTTGCCCTTTTTTTGTTATTGGGAGCTGACTGTCTTTCCAAATAGGTGTGAGTGTGATGGGTCATAATGGTGCATACGTATTGGTGGTCTCCGAGGCCCCTGCTGGCTTGTATAACCTGTGCGAGCATTGGCAATGCCCTAAAGCCCTGCAGCCTTTCAGCTCCGGCTTTTGCCCTCACTTTATCATCAACCTAGCTACCCGTTAGAAGCCTTGCCACCCGTCGAGCTGGAAGCCCTAGTTAACCGGAAAGGAGGGAAGCCGCGTACGAAAGTCACTTTTCTTGCAGCTATCTACCTAGCTAACCGTCGCCCTGGCTAACCGTTGACTTGGAATTGTGCTTTAAAACGAGGGCATATATTATGTGCTTGCCGCAGCGCGCGGTAGCCTCACCTGTTCCGCTACTAGGTTATAAGCCCAATATAACAACAAAACTATGTCCCCTATATCTGACATTTGAGGAAAGGACAATATGCTAGTTTCGGCGTTCGACGTTGGGAGTAAGCCCGGCGTGTTAAATATATTATCTTTTCTTTTGCATAACTTGTAGAACGGGGCCCAGTAGGACTGTGGTCGACAATGTAGAGACTGACGTCCCTGGTTTATTAAGCTACAAAGCTGGGGAACCCGAGACATATCGGCAACATCCGTAATACTGTAGATAACTTTATAATCCATTATCGGGTTACCTTATAAAAGGTGCATTCGGCCAGCTTGGGAGTGTTATGTCATTCGTTATGCGATATCTTCTAAACTTTGTTATGTCCATATTCGTTAAAAACTAGTTCAGCGTTAATTTTAAAACCAAGTTAGGTAGCAAGCTTTCCCACGAGTATTTCTTGTTTAAGTAGAAAGTGCATACGGGTAGTCAAAAACTAACCGGAAAAACAGTAGACGATGGATATAAATGGGGCACCTTGTATGAAGCTTGCATTAGCTTTTAACGAATATATCGAGATAATACACGAATTTTACCAGGTCCAAGCGGTCCCGAGGCTGTTCAGCAGTTCACACATTTCGGCCGAAAAATCTCCGCCATCACACATACATCTGAACGGCGACCCCGTATCCGGTATATCTTGCGACGGATAGGCCGGAAACTAACGAAGACCCTATTCACAGTCCAACCGTAGGTTCGCCCGACTGATGGGCTGTTGCAAGACCCGAATTAGCCTCAAAGACGTTCCATTGCTGGTTGCTGCTATTTGGAACTCTCGGTGACCGAGACGAGTAATGTACTGCTATTGCCAGTTCCAGCCTAGCTAGATGACAAAGATGACAAAGATTTCAAAGGTGCGGCACCTACCCTTCATTTCCTACGCCTACTATATGACTAATAATATTTGTTTTCCGGAATGTGCCGCAATGCCCACTCGAAGAGATCTCAGCTTCTCCTCGCTTTGATCAGTGGCCTGATCAGCGATATGCCTTGCCCCCCCGCTGCCCCACGCCATCGTTTCCAGTCCTGTGCTTCGTGCGCTTACAACCTGTGATGAGTTGACTCGCACGGGAATCCACAATCATTGAACTTTTTCAACAGATTAGTATCGACGTTAACGGCTAAGATCAGCGTGAACCAAGCAAAATTTTGACCTTGTCAAACGGGGTAAAGCTGGTCTAGTTCATATTGCCGGATGTTACCCGGACCGTTAGTAGCTATAAACGGTGTCCTAGCTCCCTTGGCATCGCAACAAGCTTGTCTAACCGATCTGTCCAATATAGAGACCCGTATTTTAGATATTTGCCAGCCAAGGTCGCGTACAAGGTCATCTATAATATCGCAGACCCGCAACACACCCGCTGAAACAGTCAATTATTCTGTCCATCACCTGCTAGTTACGGCTCATCCCGCCGCCGCCCAAAGCCGTCCTTCCGACAAGCGATCAAGCTTGACTTGAAACGTACTTGGGAAGATACTCATTTGTGGCGTTGATATATTCATTCACTATCATTCGAAAGCGAAGCAGCATTAGAGCTTGCCGAGATGAAGACGGAAAGGAAGAAAGCAAGTTGATGATGGTGGAACCTTACAACTTGCCAATTGAAATGACTGAAGCTAGTCTGCGCTGCATTCAGCTCTGTATGTGGAGAAAGACCTGGGTCATCAAACATTACCATGTCCACTATTCCCCAGGAAAAACGTGGGACTCCTTGGTGTAGCGTTTTAGGGTGTTCTTACATGCTAAGCAAAAGCCAGGATACATTCGCATGCCTGATGTGTTAGAAATGCTAAATCTCGATATGTTGCTGATCATGGAAATCATGCCATTGGGCACCTTTGGATTTTTCATCCGGTGCGAGACAATCATCACATGGGTCATGCTGCTTCGGCTACCATAGACTATTGCACACAAAAATTCGACTGATGGTTAAGGATTCATGGTCTACGATTTATATATGTTAAGGCCGATGATCCTATCAGTTCCATCCGATCTTCCAACGATGCCCACCTAACAGAATTCTTTGGGCGAGCAGGATGAGACAATTTCCAACAACGAATGGAGTGGTGACATTCACTTCACCACCCGAAGGCTACGTGGTCGATTTCGACAACCCGCAGACGTTTCTTCATGTAGAGCATTATTGGCTTTTTGCTGTTGGTGGACTCCTGGCGACACTCTCTCTAGCACAGAGATTTTATACCAAGGTTTATCTGTCGACTGGTTTAGGTGTTGACGATGGTAAGGGGCCCATTTTCTCTGAACAGATAAACACCTTCCTCATCTAGAACCCGAACGCCTGAAGGGAATAGACAAACTGACTCGTTTTAGGCTTCATATTCTTAGCATGGGTGAGTGGTCGCTGCGGTGACGCGTCGACAGTAAAGGAGAAGAAGCTGTTAACAGGAGTATCACCAGATCTCAGCGATAGCCACCCAAGCAATAAACACATGTAAGCCCTACGTTATCCCGAGTAACTATATCGTTTAGACTGGCTCACCGTTTCAGGGTCTCTAGGATTCAATGGGCTAGGTGTGCATGCATGGGAAATGCCGCTGGAGATTTATGAACGCTTCTTACTGGTAAGTGCCAGAAACATGAGTGACAAATGCCGATATACTGAGTTTACTAGAAGCTGACTTGCTGACTTGCAAAGAGCATATACGCATCCTCACCAACCTATTCGGTTTGCAATGGGCTCGCGAAGTTATCACTACTCACATTTTACCTCAAATTATCGCCGCAGGCATGGTTTCGATATTCTGTCTGGGCGACCATTGGGATTGTGATTTGCTATACGCCGATCATCTCGCTGCTCCTCATCTTCAGCTGCAATCCAATACAGATGTCGTGGGATACAAGCCTAATGGATGGCGACTGCATCGACCGTCCAGCACTGTACATTGCCACTGCTCTCGCAAACATCGTCACTGATTGTATACTATTCGTCCTCCCATTGAAGATGGTCATTGGTCTGAAAATGCGCTGGGCGCAGAAAGCTGTTGCCCTGATGGTCTTTACAATTGGGTCTATGTAAGGGATTCGAAGAACCCCCTGCCCACCACGTGGCGGCGACTAACATTATCAAGCACCGTTGCAACGTCGATCATTAGACTTGTGTTACTCATACCTCTGCTTTCGAGCCCCGACCAGCCCTGGGATACGGCTCCAGCAAGCCTGTGGGTGTAAGTGCTCGGTTCATCCTAATCAAGATGCGCTTGGCGTGAGGGGGGACACTGACCATGCGGTTCTATCCATTCCAGCTTCGTCGAGGCGAACTTGTTCATCATTTGCGGGTCCATGCCCACCCTGAGGAGATTCTGCCGGCACGTCGCGCCCAGATTCTTCGGCGACACGCAGAACAAACAGAGCGCGGAGCACGGCCCGAGTTCCAGCGGAGGCAGAGCGTCGAACCGGAACATAGCCCGAAAGATGCGGAACAAGTACGAGAAGTTTAGCGACGGTAACGAGCTATACGCAATGTCAGGTCGTGGGCGGAGCACGAAGCAGCGGGGGATGTCTGTCCAAATCGCCACCGGGAGGGGCAGCGGAGATGACGACCGGAGCGATAAGGCGATCATGGAAAACGCCCAGATCCTCCAGACGAGGACCGTTACCGTGGCATACGAGTAGTGAGAATGAAGGAATGCCTAGTAATGCATGCGTTTTCGCATTAGACGATAACGGATCAATGAACCAGGTCGCAGGACAGGAAAGGGAGACACTTCTACATTTGCTCCCGGATGAGGTTCACGATATCAGTGTATTTATGTCTTGCACTCCGGCTTATAGAGGGAAAAGGGGAATAGAAAGACGGCGTACGGCAAACTCCGAGTTCATCTCCTGCCGCGTTAGGTTCGTCAGAACCACCTACGGTACCCAGCTATCTACCCCTATTCCCAACGGACACCGAGTTGCCGTGTCGTCATTGCCGCGAACCACAAGTTAGTGAGAGTAAAATACTATCACGTTCTGCTGGAACGGAGAGGGAGTCCAGTGCAATATCTGCATAAGATTGTCGCTGGATTATGCGAATGGGGAAGTCAGGGGTATGGCAATCCACCCAGCGCACTTAGCAGCACTGCCAGCCATGGTAGCGCCATCTCTCTGGAGCACCGCATCGATTGCCAGCTTTATAAATTAGACTGTCTTGCGCAATCGCCGCTGCCGACAGAATGGAGAGCTATGCCAGACAAAAGGCCCGCGCATAGCTATCATCATTGACCTAGAGTGTAGCGTCTAGACGCGTAGCATCCCCCATAGTCCACCTGGTCCCTCCATCTAAAGTCCTACTCGTTTCTGTCAAACTCGCCGTCGAACTTGTCGTCGGACTCATCCTCGTCACACCAGTTAATGCGCACTACCTTCTCCGGGTACTTCAAGTACTTCATGGCCTGGCAATTCCCGTCCGCGAAGAATAGAACCTTTCCCTTCCCGTATACCACAAAGATTTCCTCCAAGACTCTGACCAGCCGCTCCACATGCTGCGCGGTCTCATGGCTAATCGCGTCGTCGATACTCTCAACAACACATAACATCTCGTCGTCGGCGCCCTCCATGGGGATTTTGATGCCGGGCACATCCGGTAGCACACCTTCGAGCATGTCCAGAATTTCCTTCGCGTCTTTCTGCAGCGTCTGGAAATATTCCGTTGTCGGCGACCCTTCTGAACCGAATCGAGCGCGCACGCGTGGTGCCAGGAAAGGCCAAAGACCGTCAATTGTGTACCTGGCCAAGGAGTCCAGGACCACTTGAGGTCCCTTACTGATACTCGCGTCATCTGCAGTAACCAAGAGAGTCACTGGCGACTTGACATCAACGTATCCGTAATTGCGGGACCCCAGCTCTCTTTTCTTTTCCGTGGCCAGCTGCAGATCGATCACAGAGGCGGTATCCGACATGGCTGTCGACACAAAACCAATCTTATCATCTGGGTGGCGCCTGAATTCCTTGACCGCCGCAAGTAACGACTCAGGGAGGGTACGTGTCACATACTCAATCTTCTCATCATCCAACGACGCCTCGCCACTTGGGCTCCGGCTCAGGCGGACTCTTGCGGGGTCGAATTCCAGGGGCATGGTATCGTAGTATGGTGATGGACTTGGGTGTTGATAATGATAATAAATGTGGATGTGTGCATAGGTGAATTGACAAAGACGAAGCTGGTATGGAAGCTCTATTTACTTTTCAATGCTGGCTAGTTCGATGTTTGCTTCCCTCGGTCCCATCATAATAGCAGTCATGATTCGATCATTGTGTTTGCTCACCTGGCAGGCGAATGTGGCATGTGTGGGCGAATCCATCATTACTCACACAGGTGTTCATGCGGACTACTGGGTCTCGACCGAAGAGCTTCCATCATATGGATCAACGCAGTGAATGATTGGGCAGATATTCGTGGATGAATCATTTCGTTTCCCAAACTGGAGTCTACATTGTCTCTCTGCTAACTTCACCGTCTTTGCGATATAACATTCACACTTTCCATCTAGGAACGTCAGATCCTAGCGATATCATCTAAGTATGCAAACACATGCGAGTGTCCTACTAGGGGAAGGAGTTAATGAGCGAGACTGCATGTATCCCAGACGCCGTACCGGGCGACTCTCAAGGTTCTCATCTCCGTATTTACTCTACACCGGCACTTGGTTGGACGACTACGTAAGAAAGGTACTCCCACCGGAAACAATTCACGACTCACCATGGCTTTGAAGACTACTTAACAAGAGAATACCGGTTACACACTCCAGCCACTCTCATTCCAGGTAGTCCCACTCCGCCCGTATCTCCTGCGGCCCTTTCTGCTGTATCCTGCGCAGGATCTAATTATCATCATAAGAAGGTACCGTATCAAGTGCGGAAATCCCGCGATCATCTCAGTCTCGAATAATAATGCAAAGCCCCAGAACCACCCCAACCTAGGAGCATAAGTTGAATAAACCGCCGAAATCCTCGAGGCCGCGGGTGTAATTAGCTTGTGTGATGGGGTCAACTTTGCAGTATCCGTGTTCCAAGGTGTAAAAGCGGTTACTGTGACCTTTCCTCATAGATTTCGCTATAATTGCCTGTGATGCGATCCAAACCAGATATGAGAATGCATGATTCGTTATTAAGAACTTCCAAATGTCTCAACCACTTGGCTAATACAGACTTGAATCGTCAAATCCTGACCAAATCGCGCTTTATGGACATATCCGTGAATGACCTATTTCGAGGGAATAATCTACGTCTGAATCACTATTCGATATGCGGCCCGTCACCCGTGGTCATGGGAGTTTTGTCCGCACTCTCCTCCGAATCCACTGGCGAGCGAAACCCTAGCATGCCAGTACCGCCAATGTGAATACGGCCATGTGGATACAATCACTCACACGTAAAGGCCATCTTTTTGTTCAGGAGTGTAGGGTTGCCTTTCAGACCCCGTCTTCAGCAGGCAGCGCATCCTCTATGACCCCAAGTTCCCACAGGTATGTATCCCGAATCAAGGACTCTTATTGATGGTTTGTATTCACAAGATCTCAGCTCAACCTTGGGTACCTTATAGTCATATACTCGACTAGAAACATGCCTATGAAAGAACCAGGCCCCCATACTCTCAGAAATTACCCCTTTCTCCAGGAACTTCTCGGCGCCGATTACTACCGCGATAGGCCGGTGCAACCGCACAACGGCAAGCTTCGGACACAAATGCCACCGAGGCTCGGATTTTCGCAAGGCTAAACGCAATAGGGGCCATTCGTGTCTCCAGACATGAATTTGCATGCAATACTGGACCGCGCGCGCCTACGGTTGAATTGGGCCTTTTTTTAAAAGGGTGCCAAGGTAGAGAGAGTGCGATACGGGCTGGCTAATCCCTTAACCCCTTTTGTCACGACCAAGAGTGTGATCAACAACGCTTTTCGGGGCTCGAATAAAGGGCCTAGTGGCCTAATGACACCGGTGTCGACGCCGCCACGCCTGTTCTGAAGAATATTCGCTCTAATAAATCCTTAGCCGTTGCCCCGTGGAAATTCTGGATCGAAATGCGACGTAGCTTTTTGATGGGTTTCGCCAAGGGTCGACTATTTGCCCGAGCAGGCAAATAGTGGATCGATAACGAGCACATAGGCTGCGATGTTGACGCTTCCTAAGCGACCGTGGCTGGCGGTCGATTAGGAAGCGCTATCAACTATTTTCAAGCGACTTCCAGCCATGGACCAACTATTTGATGGCCCGTGCAAAGTAGCATGGCAATTGGCCATTGAGCCCCTTAAAAGTTACCGATCACACCCCTAATCTCGTTCAACGGCCGGATTGGTCCATATACGATTTCAAAACAAACCGCTCTCTACCAAACCGCTTAAGTTCTAATTGTGGATGGAACTCTTCCCCTAACCCAAGATAGAACAGCCGACATCGCGCCTCATAGCCCGCTTCTTTCTCTAATTGGGGACGACGGTGGTTACCAGTCCACATGTAGCACGTGTGCAAGTTAAGGAAGGTCTGTTGGTGAAATGCTAATTGTACAAAGAATGCAACTATGATTGGCGATGGTGCGTTCGCCCAGGGTCTTACACTGACGTGTACCCACATATGTGCCTAATACGGCTAACGAGAGAATGGTGTACTAAGAGATAATCATTATCATTGCCCATAGAGACGAAGAGTGGTCTCGCTACGCCCCGCCTGTTCGAGGCCCCGTTACACGGCCCAGTAGACCTTAACCTCTACCCTCTCGACATTGTTGCTCCAGCCGCCGAACCTCGCGCGGCCCCAGACGGTGATGATGTCGCCAAGCTTCAGGTTCCGCACGAACTCGCCGTTCCCCGTCGCCCTACCCCTGCCGGCGTTTTCCAATTCCTCCGCGGCGGCCGACTGCGGATCGATGTCGTCGGTCGCCTTCCACTCGACGTGGTGGTGCTGGAAAGGTCGCGCGGCGAGTTTGTTGCGCTGGATGCAATGCTCTGGGCTGGCGAGAAGATCATGGTCGTACCGCGCGGGGCCGTCGGGCTCGGATCTCACCGAAGCCGGCCAGAGAGGTCTTATGGCACAGGTCGGAATGTTGCGCTCGTCGTAGTTGGGGTTCTGGCGATCGGGACAATCATCCGGGCCTGCCTGCTATTAGCAAGACTTCCACAACGAAGTGGGAAGAAAGGGTATGCTTACATTCGATCGTCGGGTCAAACCGCTCGAGGCCGGCGTCAAACCAGGTGTACGAGTGGTTGTACGTCCCGTGGCTTCCACGTTCGCCGCCCCAGCCTTGATCGCGACTGACAATATCGAACACCACCTTCCGGACCGGGTGCTCCAGAGACGGCACAGGGTCGTCGGCGAGGGCCTCGAGCGTCGCTCTCGGGTACTCGGAATTTGCTCCGGCCTCCGGGTCGAGTAGCCTGGGCGTAGACTCCCGGCGCCAGAGATCCGGTCTCGCCGGTGACCACTTGGAGAGTCCGATTGGCTCGGTGCGTAGCTGATTGACACCTCGGTGTTAGTCATTCCTTGGTGCTCTAGTAGCGCACATAAGTAGTTAACCTACGAGAAATTGGTTCTCGGTAGGCCGGGAGCCGCGGATCACGAGGTGGCCGCTCGGTAGGTTGCGGTAATCGGCGCTGGCGCTGGCGCAGGCCCAGTATTCGGCCTGATCTAGGATCATGTCAACAACTTCGGGAGGGAGGCGTCCCGTTTTCTCGAAGATCAACTTAACATCGCTGATGTCTTTGGGGCTCGGTTCGTATACCACGTTATCTGAATTAGACGCGGAGGCCTCCGGTGCCTGGGACTGTTGCTGCTCCTCCCCCTGCTCGGGATTGGGTCGAGGGGTTCGGCGAAATGGCATGGGAATGAGACCTCCAAATCGGTTCACGATGACGGGTCTGTTATTCGGCGTAGATGTGGATGTAGAGGTCGTTTTGAATTCTAGGTGCCAAATTACAGCGAAAAGTATTGTGAGGAGCAGGACGAGAAGGACATTGAACAACTCGAAGAATTCAGGCATGTCGTTGAGTTTATACTCGGATTGACGTAGCCCCAATCTTGCGATCCTGGTATGACGTACGTGCTTGTTGTCTTGGCTTAGCAGGCTGCAGCGCTCGAAAGAAGTTGTAGAGTTGCCCGATAACCAATCAACTGATTTATAGTCGTACCGGAATTCAAGTGGTACTACATATAATTGGGATAATTAAATGCGTGTATATGTGTAGTGATTACTACGTATGTCTTTTCCTGCTTTGTACGCCATTTATACGGTTAAGAATGGACCGGGCCGATCTGCTATCAGCGCGGCGTCGTATGTATCTCTGATAAGAACAACCTTATCGCATATGTTTAAGCCTACGAAGTATAATTTGGCAGCATTTAGCCCCGCGGGGAGGGGGTCCAACCAGTCGGGTGCGCTAACATAGGGGGGCTACTTATAGTTAGACAGGGAGCTGCGCTTTTTAACAATAAATTTTGAGAGAATTAGCTTCCTGCTTACAAACCTCCGTTGCAAATGGATCTTACAAATATTCGCAAGTTGCAGCAGACCTGCTTCTGGACGGCCAGACCTTCCAATTGGACTTAGGGGTAACCAACCATGAAGGCGCAAAGATACGGCACCACGGCGATGCGTCGTGTTTCTTCTACTTTCGTCCACTTGAGCGGCGAATCGCCTCTGTGCAGTCTACGTCCCCGGTCACGGCTAGCGGCGCCGACATCGCTGGAGGCACCGAACATCCGCCATGGCGTCCGACAGCTCCATTCCCAACCCGCGCGGCGCTCCGGGCAGCCGCAGACCGAGGCGTCGAACCCCGCCATGGCCTTCCCGTGCCTGGACGCCATAGAGACGAGGTCGGCGAAGCTCGAAGCCCGGTCTCTGTCCACGGGGCCGGAACCCACCTACACGACGGGCGCGACCGAGGTCTTCCGCTGCAAGGAGCCGCTGCTGCTCGACTGGGGCGGCGTGCTGCCGGAGTTCGACGTCGCATACGAGACGTGGGGCAAGCTCAACGCCGACAAGTCGAACGCGATACTGTTGCACACCGGCCTCTCCGCCTCGTCGCACGCGCACTCGACCGAGAAGAACCCGCAGCCCGGGTGGTGGGAGAAGTTCATCGGGCCCGGCGGATGTCTGGACACGGACAAGTACTTCGTCATCTGCACGAACGTCATCGGGGGCTGCTTCGGCTCGACGGGCCCGAGCAGCATCGACCCCGCCGACGGCGAGCGATACGCCACGCGGTTTCCCATCCTGACGATGGAGGACATGGTCAGGGCCCAGTTCCGGCTCCTGGATGACCTGGGGATAGAAAAGCTCTATGCAAGTGTGGGGTCTAGTATGGGAGGCATGCAATCACTAGCGGCTGGGGCTTTATTTCCCTCGAGAGTGGGGCGAATCGTCTCCATCAGCGGTTGCGCCCGGAGCCACCCTTACAGCATCGCCATGCGCCATACGCAGAGGCAGGTGCTTATGATGGACCCGAACTGGAACCGGGGCTTCTACTACGGGAAGGTGCCGCCGCACGCAGGGATGAAGCTCGCGCGAGAGATCGCCACGGTCACCTACCGATCGGGTCCGGAGTGGGAACAGCGGTTCGGCAGGCGGAGGGCGGACCCCACCAAGCCGCCCGCGCTGTGCCCGGACTTCCTCATCGAGACATACCTCGACCACGCGGGCGAGAAGTTCTGCCTCACCTACGACCCCAACAGCCTGCTGTACGTCAGCAAGGCCATGGACCTGTTCGACCTGGGGCTGGAGAACCGGCGCGCGGCCACCGACCGCCGAAAGGAGCGCGAGGCACAGCTCAAACAGCTGGGCTCCCGGCCGAAGGGCAACGACCCCTCGTGCAGCCTGACGCTGCCCGACCTGCCGTACGCCGAGCAGCCCGGCTCGAGCGACGGGGAGCTGGGCGCGTCGTCACCCGTCGCGATGGATTCGCAGCCCCCGGAGGATCTCGTCAGGGGTCTGGCGGGGCTGAGGGATATCCCGACCCTGGTCATGGGCGTCGCCAGCGACATCCTGTTCCCCGCGTGGCAGCAGCGGGAGGTCGCCAACGCGCTTCGGCTCGCGGGTAACAGGAACGTCGCGCACGTCGAGCTGAGCGAGGAGCAGAGCGTGTTCGGCCACGATACATTCTTGCTAGATCTGAAGAACGTCGGGGGTGCCGTCAACAACTTCCTGGGATGAACCTTACCTGGTAGATAACTTTCATACTGCATGGATGGGGCGTTAAGTAGGGGAAGAGCATGTATGGATTCCTACGAATTATTTAAGCAAAGTCATACCCGCGTTTGAAAATCCGACTCTTGCAATAACGGTACCTGGCCTGTGTGCTGTTACATGAGTTGCGGACCGCCTTCGTAGTCCCGACCGCTGCCTTTTGTTTGTTATAGAGTGCCGCGTCTCACTGTTGCTTCGGGTGAGACAATCTGCAGGCCACGAAACGCTTTGTTGTAGCACAGAGGACTGGTTTCCGAAGTCTAAAGTAAATTTATCCCAACAGTAGTAGCTATGTTCATGTAGGACAGCTAAACGGAGGTAAGAGTAACCTAACCGAGAAATGACGTCATGGGAGTTATCCACGTATCGAGGTTTCATTTTTCACCATTTGAACAGACCTATCACGCTTCGACGTTTCCTTGGCGGGAAGTCGCGATTAGGCGACATGTCAGTTGCAGCTTTAGGCTCGAAGCGCCTGCCTTTACATACATAAGTATATTAGCCGGAACTCCTCCAATCACATTGTCATTCATGCACAACCCACGTCGCCATCCTGATAAATATTCCCACCGTCAGAAGCTTCATAACTATTGGCGCTTGGTTCTGTCCCATTTTCCCTTATCAAAGCTGGCTGCCCTCCTTGACGCCGGGAGTTAAACACGTCGACTTCAAAAATGGAGACCATCGAAGTGCTCTACGTGCCCGAGCACCCCAGGGACCGGCTAGAGGTCCTGAGGAGAGAGGACCGCAACATCGCCTTCCTCGCGAAGCGGAGCGAGAGGGAAGGCCACATACCGTCGGGACCCGAGTTCGACAGACGGTTCAGGGCGCTCAGAATGTACCTGGACTGGATGCAAGCGAACCTGGAGATGACGCCCACGATCAGGGCGCAGACGAATATGGACCAGTATCTCAGCGTGATGTTCGAGAAGCCCGAGAAGTACCACTTCCCCGAGGACATCAGGGACAAGGCGAAGGCCCTGTACGACGAGTGGAGCAGCGAGAACTGGGGAGCTGACGCCGTCGTCGAGGAGGAAGCCGCGGCGGACGAGGAGACCGGCGCCGCCGCCCCTCCGACGGGCGAGACGCCCACGACGCAGGTGGTGCTGCCGGCGCGCAACGACCCGATCTTCGGCGAGGGCGGGATCCTGTACGGCGTGTACAAGACGCGCGGTCCCAGGGGCGGCATCACGTACACTGTGAACGGGGCGGTCAAGCGGAACGCGAAGGTATTCGGCCACAACGGCATCACCCCGGGCACGTGGTACCCGCTGCAGATCGTGGCACTGGCGAGGGGCGCGCACGGTGCGAGGATAGCGGGCATCGCCGGCGACACGACCCTCGGCGCCTACTCCATCGTCGTCTCCGATAGGTACGAGGACCTCGACAGAGACGAGGGCAGCCGCCTCTTCTACTCCGGGTCTAACAGCCACACGAACGACGACCCCACGCGCCCCGCCGAGTCCTCCACGGGCACCAGGGCCCTTAAGGCGTCGCTGAACAATGGCCATCCCGTGCGCGTCTTGCGCTCCGGGGGCCCCGGCTCGAGGAACCGCTGGGCGCCGGACCGCGGCATTCGGTATGATGGGCTGTATCGCGTAGTTCGCCTCCTTACACCGTTGAATACACGAGGTATGTACTAGAATGACTTAAATATACCCGCCAGGCCCACTGCTCTCCGGTGCGGTGTCTCCATGAGTCCCGTTTTGCACCCCCCATCCCTCCTCCCGCCTTTCCTCCAGTACGAAGATATATCACGCATCCTGGTAATAGCGTTGCTATGATCCACCATTAATAACACCACTTCAGGTGGCATGTACGAGCAATTCGAGCTCCAGCGCCTAGAAGGACAAGAGCCGTTACGAGACATCTGCAAGAGATCTCCCACCGCACAACAGAAATTCGACTGGGATAGAATACAACAGGGATCCTAAAGCGGCTTAACCAACCCAGTCACTATAAATATAGGTATTAAGGGGGCCGGATGGCTGACGATGGTTTACGAAGTTTCGTGGTATGCGATTTTGCTAGGGCAATTAAGGGCTGGGCGTTCGAAGGCATACATACATTTATAGGGTTTTCGCGGTTAATTACCAGGAATTGCCAGACCAATTCACACATATTTACTCTGATTTAAAGATGATACAGGGGGAACGGT
Source organism: Monosporascus sp. 5C6A (assembly GCA_004155035.1). Lineage (NCBI taxonomy): Eukaryota > Fungi > Ascomycota > Sordariomycetes > Xylariales > Monosporascus > Monosporascus sp. 5C6A. The sequence goes on from QJOB01000271.1 coordinate 81,013, forward strand.
TGTCTGCATCCCCTTCAGGATTTTGCCAAGATTCTTGCTTAAGTAAAGCATCCCCTCCCCTTTATAAACTGTCTAACTTAAGCTAAATTAAAGATCACTAATATACGCTAGTAGTGAAACATAACATGTAACTTAGCTCTTTTATCAGGGGTCTCCCCTCTAGACAGGGGCTGTAGGTGTATATACATGGTCCTTACCCCCTAGATATTTAGGAGGTCGCAGGATTTACTGGTCTTCTCTAACAATACCTGCCTGTGAGGCTTCTGTGAAACTGCTTCTTCTAGCTTCCATGCTTTTGCACCAACTTCTCTGGTAACAACAGAGAAGCCTTGATTCCATAGCATAAACCATGGCTCTCCTTAAACGAATTCAAACATCTGACTTGCTATGGTTCACAACTTCGAAAGTATAGACCGTTCTTATTCGAACAAGACTAGCCAAAACCCCCCACTGCCTTAAGTCCCAGCAGCAGCAGATTGCACCTTTCCCGGATCCAGGTGTCCACGCCGCAAGTTGTAGCAACGAACCAAGTTAAATATCAAGCGTCGTCGGCATCATCTGGATCACTAGGATCAAGGAGCATATATCAATTGTCTGACGTGTCCATGCCATCCGTGATAGGTTCCGCAACGTGCTGGTTCATCGACAGGGTGCTACAGCCTAATTCGAACATGCGGTTGGCTATGTGGTAAACTGTCAGCACAGTCGTACGCTGGGGTTTCATGACGGTCGCTTGTATAGCCTACACTGTGTGCTGCGGAAATCTAGAAATCGAAGGCCCTTCTGTCTATAACAGATGCGCCTAATACCGTTTCCCTCGATTTGTACGAGCCAGGTCGGCGAGGCGAAGCTTAGTCTCCCGGTTGGACGTGAGAAGAAGTCATCCGCTACTGAACGTGGTTTTAGCCGGTCCTAAAGGTTTCTCGCCCAAGGAGGCGGGAAAGGAGGCGGGAAAGGAGGCGGGAAAGGAGCCCCCAACGCAGGCGGCAAAGCAGGCATCACCGAAGAGC
>QJOB01000272.1:0-81994 GCA_004155035.1 Monosporascus sp. 5C6A
CCCACCCCCCCCCCCCCCCCCCCCTTAGCCAGACGGATTACCGTTGAACGCGAGGCGATTACCCGTACCAGTCGGGACGTTGAGCAGGACATTCTTGGTAGAAAGTTCCTTAATGCGTTCGCACAGCGCAATCCCGCCTCTCGGCCCCTCGAGGGCAAGGAGGTAGGCCCCCAGCCCGGACACGTAGGCAGCTGCCAGCGAAGTTCCGCTGAGGATGTTCTAGCGAAAATCAGCATCATTTAGCCCCCGATTCCACGAAACAGACATGACGAGGGACATAGACTTACCGTGGAAGTAGGACTCGTGTACCACGTACTCAGCACATTAGCGCCGGGCGCGAGGATGTCGACGACGCTGCCGTAGTTCGAGTACCGCGCAATCTCGTCATTCTCGGTCGTCGCGCCGACGGTGCACACCGTGGGCTCGGAGGCGGGGGAGTAGCGCGCGGCGTCGTCGAAGCTGCCGCCGGAGGCCACGGACGCGAAGACGCCGGACCGCACCAGGCTCGCTGCCGCCTGGTTCATGGCCGCGGAGAACGACCCGCCGATCGAGATGTTGGCCACGGCACCGTTGGGGCAGCCGCGCGTTGGGGCGTCTGCGGCGACGAAGTTGAACCCCTGGATCACGCCCGCGGTGGTTCCGCTGCCGCTTCTGTTGAGGACCTACTCATTCTTACATCAGCGTTCGGCAGTTTTGGGATCAGGGACACGTCTAGCACTGCTTCTCAGACCGGAAAGGAGAGGCGTTCCGTTCGAAGTCACTCGCACTGGAAGTGATAACCGAGACAGAGGGCCTGATGAGTTGGTCTAGCTCACCTTCACACCCAAGAGCCGCGTCCTCTTGGCCACCCCGTACGCCCCAGAGCCGGCTATGCCGGCAACGTGCGTCCCATGGCCGTTGAGATCGTCGCCGGCCTCGCCAGTGCTGTCAAAGACATTCGAAGCTCTGCCTTCGAATTCGACGTGCTGCGTGTAGATGCCGGTGTCAATGATGTACGTGCAAGTTCCCGCGCCAGTGGAGGAGTCGTAGACGTAGCTAGTACTTCCCCTATTTCTGTGGGAGATACGCCCAAGGCCCCACGGTGCGTTATCCTAATCGATCCGATGTTAGCTATTGTTTATTGGCTGCGGGCTATAAATGGCTAGAGGTCAACTCGAAAACACGTGTCTGTGCTAGGACAGACTCCGAAGGTTATTATTCTCACCTGCGAAATGTAGGCCAAAGCCTTCACCTCGGCATCTTGCTCGATGTACTCAACCTGTATGAAAGGAATATTAGCAACGTAACCCATACATCTTCAGCATCTTCTGGCATGGCCACCTCAGGATGGTTTCGTAGTGCCTCTAGGGCGTCGGCATCGATAGTGCCAGCGAAGCCCCTGAAACCGGTCATATTGAAGACGGCGTCCGTGCCAACACCGAGAAAAGAGACGGCATCGTCAAAGGCGCCCAGCATAATCTCCGCCCTGAGTTTCACGATGTACTTGTCGGGTATGAGGTTCACATCCCGAGGCCGAATCAGGGGTGCCGGGGCACTTCGCGGTGAAGGACTTTTGGCGACGGCCAAAGAGGTCAGAAACGCCGGAATAAGGAGAAGACCGGTATGCATCTTCGGTCCTCCCTCCCACTATTGAACTATATGTATGTATGTGGCGTAGAACGACCAGCTTCGCGCCAATTGCTCGAAGAGAGTCCCTTATGGATTAATTGTCGAGACAGTCTCAGAGCTCGAATCGCATCGGCCTTTTATAATACGTGCAGCACCTCAGTATCGTCGACGGCCCATCTGGGCCTACCATCCAGTGTTTACTTCCTTCCTAAAACAGCGTCTATGTGCATGACAGCTGAAGTTCGCTAGCAGGTTGGAGCCAATCATCGCCGACATGATGCGAGAAATGGCAAACCGCAACACGACTCAACTACTTGCCCCACGTGCAGAGCTGCATCGAGCCAATATATCGTTGTGGGCTATGTTGAGTCCAGAGCGGCAAAGTGACGAAACAATGTGGGCAGCAGACTACTCCGTTGGAGTTTAGCTGAGATAGCGCCACCATCATCCCCAGCGTTGAGAAGAATCGGCGGAACTGGCATATTGATGCAAGCGGATGCTCGCGGCCCGAGGGTATAATACCTGTAGATTCGACTGGACTGAATTCTTCAACCGAGAAACAGAAACCGACAAGAATTATCCACCCAGTCTCCATGCCTAGATAGGAGTTACTACGCCGCTTAACAAAATGATGACTTCGCGTTACTTGCAACGTAAAAGGATTGGACGATAAGGGATTTGCACCCTTGGCCTCTCGCATGCAAAGTAGTTATATCTAGACGACACGGTTCCCCAAACTGCCTATGAGCGAGCAGGAGTGCAAAGCGAGCGCTCTATCCCTGAGCTAAACGCCCCCCTGTAATGTGGAGCATCATCTATTGATTCCATTTATAGTGGACTGTAATAGCCGCATATCATCTCAACCGGGTCCAGGCATTTATTTATTCCACGAACCTGAACGCTGTTGTTACCATTGCTGTTTCTGTAGTTGTTGTTATTGTACTATTTAACCCAGTAGCAGACAAAAGTGTCCTGTGAAAGATACAAGTACACAGTGGCCGCACGCCTCACATAGAACATAATGGGCGTGCTATCCAGGCTGGCTATGTAGATCCTATGATTTACATAGTACGCAGTTAACAAGTCGTGGCCTTCCAGACCCACTGGAAGTTCGTCAAATAGCATACACTACTACTATATCTCCCCTTCGTGTCGACGGTCGCTAGTTCATTCCCGGGGAGCTTCTAACGCCATCTGTGGATAACCCTCAATAATTTGACTAGCGTACTATCCTCCCCATATCGACGATTAAGACATCTTCCCCTCCCCCCCGGGCGTCGATACTGCCGAATCTACCATCGATATCGGCGACTCGAACGGGTCGTACGTCCGTTAATCCTCATAGCTGGGGTCGCCGAGAAGATGCCACTTCTATAGCAGGAGCCTTGCCGGTTGAATCGAGGTCACTGTGTGATTCGAACGCATGGTTGTTGGGATTGCCAAGTAACAAACAGCCGAGACGCTCAACCAATAAACCTGAGCGTGAGCCCTCTGACCGTCTCTTTGCAACTCACGTGGATATCGCAGTGGACGGCCTCGTGCTTCTCAGTTTTGTACGCCTGGAGACAATCCTTCTGTCCCCAGCTCTGGACAAGAAACGTGTGTTCTTGGATTTTACCCTTGTCGTCTTCGGCGTCGACGAGGACTTTGTACTTGGCACGCCAGGCCCGGAGAACCCACCGTGCACCGTCGCCGGACGGTAAGGAGGATTGTCGCATCTGAGTAGGCGCCCTAGCAACCCGGGATCCGCGAGGGCTCCGTAGAAAAAAAGTCTCACGGGGTACTGAGTCTGGGCCGGGAGGAGGTTCGGGCCATCTGTCCCGTGGGAGCGGTGCTGCGGCAAGGTGGTATCTACACCCAGACTAGGGTACGCCGAGAAACTAGATAAATCCTTCTTCGCTGTAGTGGCCCCAAGAATATTCGTAAGCCTCCCCGTCTTACCCCTGAGACTCTTTGGCGTGGCGCACCGTGTCCCAGTGTGAATCCGATACGCGGGTGCGGGAAAGGCCGAGCCTGTGTTCTTGGATCATCTGTGCGACCTGCGAGTAAGAGTAGCCGAAGAGCCGCTGCCATCTCTTGACGCCGTCGTAGTCCGGTTCGTCGTGCTCTTCCGGTACGCCGGCGGCGATTTGCGCCACGGACCCGAGCTTGTCCCTGGGGTCCGTTGCTAATTAGCGCCTTCCGGTCGCGCTGCTTGTTGATGGTACTGGAGAGTTTGGTATATGAATGGAGGACGCCTTTGGAGAGAAGCTACATGAAAAGGAGTTTTATCCGAAAACAACTGAAGTGGACATGTGGAGAACAGAGAGGAGACGGATGCAAGCTGAGTAGGTTCTGTAAGCTTAGAAGTTTGTACTAGTTAAATCCTAATCGAGGGAGGTAGACATATTCATCAGACAGAACCAGCGAGAAGGCGAGGACAATCCGCACGAAACTCCCATTATATTCCCACGAGATGGATATCATTACACTACAAACTACCAAATGCTAAGAGACAGCCTATTATATAACCAGAAACCATAACCGTAAACACGATTAATATGCGCAGTCTCCTGGGCCAACCTAGCCTAAACCTAATCTAACCGCCCGCCTGCCATGCCAGCCTGTTGAATGTTCAATTCCCTTCCAAAACACCCGCAGAATAACCCTCCAGGAACCAAACCGACAAAAACATAAACTACCAATCCATCCAATCCCTGGGCCGCGCGCACAAGACGCCCCACCTCCCGACGGCCGCGAGCGCCAGAAAGTGCAGCACCAGCGCAGTCAGACTAGCCCTCCAACCGCGGCGCACCAGCTGCCCTCCTCTGCGCGTGGCCGGCACGCCGAGGTCCAGGGCGGCGAGGCCGACGAGCGGGACGACGGCCTCGAGGCTCGGAACGTACGGCCAGCAGGGGCGGAAGAGGGCCGCCATCTTGGTGACGAAGAGGGCGAGCCGGAAGGTGAGGGAGAGGGTGTCGGCGTTGCGGTAGGCAAGCTCCATCACGCGGTGTGGGGGCCCGAGGTACGTGTGGGTGGTGGAGGGCGGTGCCAGTAGCAGGCCGCGCGCGACAGCGCTGTTGTCGTCGTGCGGCGGGTGCGCGGCGTAGCTCTCCTGGCTGCTCGAGAGGCTCATGGCGGGCGCTTCGTGGCGGTGGTGCTTCTGAAGGCCGGTCTCGGGAGACGCCTGAGTCGAGTGCACCGAGAACGAGGTTACGGTCATGTCGTCGGCGGAATCGTCAGCGCCGGTGATAGGCGGGCTGTGGCGGTAGTTGTGCTTTACGGGATCGTGCACCGGGGTGCCGGGTGGCACGGGCGAGTCCAGGCTCTGGATCTTGCGGTGGCGGAGGCCGACGGGTGGGTTGGTAGTTCGGCCCCGGATGTCGCCCTGGGCCGTCTCGTGGTCCATCACGCTCAGCACCTCTGCCGCGCTGGGCCGGTCCGCGGGGTCGATAGCCAACATCCTCTTAAGCAGTTGGTAAAGCTTCGCCGGGAGGTCTGGCCTCTCTCGCCTCTCGTCCTGAAAGCCCTTCCAGCCGGCGATTTCCGCTCGTAGCAGGTCGACGTCCTCCAGCTCTTCTTGGAAGACATTGGCGTTCCGGTAGGGGAGGCGGCCGAAGCAGAGGAAATAGAGGATCATCCCCAGCGAGAAAACGTCGGACTTGGTCGTGAAGTTTCCAAAACGACCGGTGACATCCACCTTCAGCACTTCGGGAGCACAGTATGAGACGGTCCCGGTGGTGCCGGTGGACTTCCTGATGGCATTCTCAGGCTGGACTTCGCCGAAGTCGCTGATCAAACAAGTGAGTTTGGGGCCTTCGCGATGCAAGAGACAGTTGCTTGGTTTGAGATCCCGATGGATATAATTGGCGCCGTGGAGGTAGGCCAACCCAGACGTGATGTCTTTGAACAGAGAGTATATCTCCTCAAGGGATAGACGCCGCTGGGAGGCGAAGACGGCTGGTGGCCGTTCGTTCTGGCCCTTGGATCGCCGCCTCATCTGGGCCTTCAGCTGTTCTTTACTAAGCTCTTTCGGCTGGTCTCCGATAACGTAGCGCAGCAAGTCGCCGCTGTTACAGTACTGCTGTAGTATGAAGGCGGACGCCACGCTCGGACCGAATCGATGCAGTTGAACGTCTTCGAGCCACACGTGGCGGTAAGAAACGAGGTTCGGATGAGAGAGCTTGGCGAGAAGCTCGACCTCGACGAGGACCTTTTCGAGCCATGCGTGGTCGTCGCCGACAGGAACCCGCTTGCAGGCAAAGTGTCCCAGGGCACACCCGTCAATCTCGTGGCGAACCAGCAGTACGACGCCCTTGCCTCCCCTGCCCAGTTCCCGTTCCTCGACGAAGAATCTCTTGAAATAGTTGGGACTGAAAGCGTCTCTTCTGATACGGGCGCCTTCGGGGGGTACAGGCGTGCTCGATAGGAACTCGGCGTCGTCGGCTTCTTCTACCGTTGCATAGCCCGGAAGGGCAGGCTGGGTGAGTCGCCGGACGGGACTCGGCGGCGGACGAGGCTGAGGCTCTTCATGGTCGACGTAGCCGGCCTGGAGCATGCGGAAATAGTTGGGATCCACAAAAGAGTCGTGCTGAGCCGGGCCATCGTAAGAGCGCTCGGGGGAGGATGCTCGGAGAGGTTGATGACAGGTGGGACATTCAGTCAATGACAGACCTCGGACCTCCAATCGCTGCGACGTAGGATCGCGTACCACGAGGGCATTGCGATGGCGCCTGTACGCATCAGCATATAATAATGCTTCACGTCACTGCATCTGGTGTGAAAGTGGTTAATGAGATATACTTATGACATACAAGACGATCTCACGGCCTTCTCGCGATGTGTATGGTATCAGTTCCATGCTTGTGGCCACACAGCGTCGTCGCTACATCCAGGGGACGACCGAGATGCAAATGGGTATCGATGAATGTCATGTATAATAGAAGAAATCGCAGAGAAGCAGCATTATAGGTAGGACTAGGAGTATCTGGTCCGACGGTAGGAGGAGATTGTCCGAGGTTTGGTGGGTATGCGTGGGGATTAAACCCCGTCATGGGCGACTGAGGAGAAGGGGATGAGGAGAACGGCGATGATGATTGTACAGTTCTGTAGGCTTGACTTGATGGGATGGGATCTTGTTGTTGTTTATTGCTGTGTTCAGCCAGTCATTTGTTACCTAATGATGGTGAAGAAAAGCGAAATGAAATCATGGCTGGATTCAATTGGCGAATGCACAGCTCGGAAACGAAGTGGGGGTGGGATGACATACATAGCCGACAGGATCGCGGGGTCGACTACAGCAACTCCGACGCTGCTTTTACAGTAGGTCGCTGGGGGGTTATAACTATGGCATTGCACCCGTCTACACAAACACCTAAAGTTACGCAAGGGGGTCATCGAACTCAAATGGCATTCCTCCCTGGCAAAATTTAGAGAAGGATTATTTCCGGTTTCGAGGCTGGGCCACACCCTCTATCCAGAAATAGTTAGATGCGTGTCGTCAAACCGTTGCGGGCTTCCAAGATAAGGAATTCTAAGGAAGCAGGTAGGTGTATACCGTATATCCAGTAGTAGTAGTAAGTGCTCGAGTGCTGGTTGTGGCATGGTCTACTTAACAGCGACTGTCAGGCATGTTAGGTTAGCCAGGTGCCTGCCTGTAAGGCGGTCAGCGCTCAGGCTAGGTCCTTCAGCTGTAAGCCTCACCCACGAATCCCCCCACCTGTTCCTCCTTGACTCTCGCTCACTCGCATCTTTCATTGCAAGGTTATTCAATCAACTGCCTCTCCTTCATGGGTCACCTACTATGACAACTATGGCTATCGCCTCCACAGATATTACACGTTCCCTGCGAGTTTGCTTATCCAGCACCGTGTTCGATATCATTATTCACAGTAAGAAGAGGTCTGATACATGAAAACGCCCGCTCCCAACAAACTCCCCCAAACAATGACTCTTCTTTTTCCAACGCGATGGGGTATTCTTTCAAATTCCAAAAAATCAGCCAATCCATCTTTCAATTCTCTCTCTCACAATCGACAGACGACTCGACGCATCAATCTCGTCCTTTGATGCTTCCCGTCTCACCGCGTCGAATGGCTTCTGCCCAGCAATTTCCTCCTCGGGAAACCACGCGCCGTGAAGCCCGTACGGCACCCGCTGAGGAAGTTTGATTCTGGCAACTACATCCTTCATGCCGACCGCGTCTATGATCCAGAGCTCACTAATGGCATCTTCTGGACACTCCCCGTTCTCGTCCAGCTGCGACTCGTCAAACACGTAAGTAAGCAACCATCCATCATCCTCCGACTTGGCGTTGGTCCGCGGAACGAAGCGAGGCTCCTGCGTGTACCAGCCTTCGGGCATCTGAAAGATCTTGACAGGGTCGTCGGCATCTGTGCTCTGCATGACCTCGTCCGGCGTACGGGTATCTACGCAGCCCTTAATCTGTTGTGGTGGATGAGCAAGGCCTCGCGCTATCAGCGTCGCCGCGTCGATCTTGGCGATCAGGTCTATCTTGGCCGCTTTCCCGAGCGAGGCCTCCCGGTAAGACCCTGAGCGTGTACTACAGCCATACACGTAACGGCCCGGTCTCATATAGCATGATGGCGACAAGGTCGGAAATTCCATTGGGACTGCTGACAGCGCCCATTGATTACGGATTCTAGGTCTCTCATCGGACCCATCGGCGAGGAGGGGAAATTCATAATAGTAAAGTCGGCATTGCTCCTCTTCGACATACTCTGGAGGTACCGGCTTAGGCACCGGGGGCTGAAGCGCACCGGCGCTGTACACGACCGCAGCCGACGTAAGGCGGCATGCTAGGAGGTGGACGCATGTCTCGGTTGCTGGACCCGGCGACGTGGTGTCCCAACAATTCGCCGTGTGGAAGATGACGCAGGGGTTCGTCTCGAACCATTGTATTTTTTCCGGCTCATACCTGGGGAACACTCCAAACCGCGACAGCTCGGTCGGGTCATAGGATACGACCGGTTTGCCCGTAATGCTGTTCACCGGATTCAGCGACAGCGGCAGGTCCATGATTACCGTGTGACATGCTGACACCCCGAAGTCGTGCATCATTTTGGGCGACTTCACTCCGGGCACTGGCACGCCGAACCCCGATCCGAGAATCGGCACCTTCTCCGACGCCGGCTTGCTTGGCGGGACAATGGAGTAGTAGACAAATGGTCTTATGAAGACCCCGTGGAATGCAATCATTTCTTTCGTTATCGGATCTACTCGCGGATGCCCCGTCGTCCACTCCTTCATGAACGCGATTGGGCCTTCTCCGCCGAAGCCCGGTCTCGAGTCCCTGCCTGGCTCATTTTCGGTTCTTCGTCCGTTGAACCACCCGATTGTCTCGAGGCTTGGTAGTTGGAATCGTATCGGAGGTCCGCTCTCGCAAGTTGCGAGAGCCCGGCCGTCGTGATAGACAACTGCGGTATTGGCGACGCTGATCTTCTTGACGGCTCGTCTAGACCCCGGTAGCCTTGACAGAAACACGAGGGCCAGGGTCCTCAGGACTACCAGGACGATCGTTAGTAGGGAAGCGCTTATAAGCGTGGCGATGCTTGGTAGCAAGGGCCGCCTGAGATTTCGGTTGCCTTTGGCATTCAGGTAGACGTCGGTCAGAATGTACTGGTTGACAAATTCGGGCACGATCTCTGTTCCCTGCTGCCCTCTTCGGCAAAACAGCACGCCGCTCAGCATACCGTCTCCGTCAAACCAGTGCGCGTCTCTATCGCGGTCGTCGTTGGTGAGCGGGTTTCCTCCATTTCGAACATACTGGCCTCCAGCTAGCTCTTGCGGGATGCGACCGGTGTAAGTGCACGGCGTCAGTGGCCTGCATCGCTTAATTGGAGCGAAATTCCCTGACAGGTACCTGCGCTTCGGCATTAGCCTCGGAATGTCACCCTTCAGCACAACTTCGACTTACGGGTGAGGATTTCGAGGTTGCTCTTCCATGCTCTTTCGTGCCCTTCTTCGTAGATCTAACCTCGAGTGCTCGGAGACCATGATACAGATTCCCTCTCTTTCGATGAAGACTGTCGCCCGGAACAACAGGACTGCGCGACGTCTCGCAACATAGCGAATGACGGCAGCGGAAGTGGCGTTCAAACGAGACTAGAGCCAACGTTCCGGGGCGCCTCTCCCAGTTGTACATTAACGATCGCCTTCCGCACGTGAAACCGTTCTGGCGGGCAACTCGCCCGCTCTTTGGGCCCTTCATCAAACTTCCCTCCTGGTCCGCGCGTTTAAGCCGCAGATGCCGACAGCGAGAGGATCCACCAGCCCACCAACGACCGAGAAGACCCTGTGTTGGCGCCAGCGAGGGAAGTCGCTCCGTCTTGGCTTTCTGGCCGCATATGCAGTTATCTCCATGCCATCCAATAGGCAGCCGGATTTCTCACCAAATATGGAGACGTTTACTAGCCCACCGAAAGTGAAAGTAGCAATCCATCGCAGCTCGCGGAAATAGTCGTGTATTAAGGCTGAGCTTGGTGTGGGATAAACCGTTTCTTGCCCTTCATAACGACGTGTCCCGCCTCACTCGGCTCGCCGAGACGCCATAGGCGTACAAATTACCGGACTACTACGAGGACGCTAGGCCAAGTGCAGGGTTAAGCTTTTCACAAGCCTGAGATTAATCAGTCGGACTATCAACCATACGGAACGCCACAGCACCTCCCGAAGAAAATGACTACTGCGTATCAGGCCGAACAAAAACATCCCTGTCAGGTATTCTCTAGTGCCCGGGCTAGCATTATTGCTATATTGAAGTTTTAATTCATTTACGTATTTACATAATTCTCTATTAGAGTTTAGGTGCTAACTAACTTAAATTTTTTAAAAATCGAAAAATCGGATTTCTCCAGGTTTAATTAAAGTTAATTAATTATAAATACCTAACTAGGATGTTTAACTTACCTATACGATGTAGTATGTTGTAGTAGAGCGGCCAATTGTCCAACAAGCGCATTATATTGTGAATTACGCTTGCAGGGGCCTGCAGCTGCGCGATATCAGCACAACTCCCTCCGCAAGCTCGGCAAGGTGGTTGACAAAAATATTGATACGGCCACGACCCATAAAACGTCACTGACACTATCAATTTTTTTGTCAACCACCTTGCTCGGCCACCTGCTCGAAAGGAGCTCATCCACAAGAATGTACTGACTAGGGTGACTCCAGAAGCTAAACGGCCGAAGTACCGATAACTGTGAGATCATCAACAGGATATTCGTGGTCTATTCTTTAACCATGACTGTACTGGGTATACTACGGTATCGCGCAAAATATTGGAGCGCTGTCATGTATCAGTGGGCCGCACTAGAAGCTGCGCCACCCAAGTTAAGTGTAGCCTTTTAATGGGTCAACAGCAGGAACATGTGAAAATTTGCGGCCCTTTTGCAACACCTAATCCAAGGTAGGCTAATAGTAAGTGGGTCTCCTAGCTAGGATACCCAGCAGCGTTACCTATAATACCATAGTAAAGCCGAATAAAATGATCCCTGGGAGGCGCTGTTCCATCGCATCCGGCACGCTGATTTCAGTATAATTGGACCAGTTATTAATTTTTTGCTGTTCTAACGCTTGAGATGGTCTGGTATTGCGGCTTCCCAGACAAGACCTTTCAGTGGGAGTGACGGGAAAGGGGGGTCGCCTCTGTCGGCTAACTATTTGGAGTTTTGCGGCGTAAAGTTCATTGTATCCGCCGGAAGGCCACAAGGCGCTGGCTGCAACAATTCTTTACCGAGTCCTAGGCCTAAGGGAAGCTAGGCTCACTGTAGTCGCTTAGAAAGCCCACTGAAGCTTTTCCTGCTGACGCTGATTGGGTCGATGTGGCGAATAAAAAAAGAGTGCTACCAACCTTCAGAAAAATTGTTGCAGCTAACGCCTTGTGGCCTTCCGGCCTTCCGGAGGAGAATTCGTCTACCACCAAGACAGAAGACACTTCTTATCCAGTGCGAATCGCTGCTAAATAGGGGTAAGCGTTGTTAGGCCTGCTGAACTCTAATCTCCAAGAGGCGACAGATAGACGTAACCGTAAGGGTCTACCGATGATGCCCTCAGATGTAGCTACGACCCCTAGGGGTATTTTTTAGGTCAGTCCTCCACTAGACCACCGTATGCCGTATAAGGGTTAAAAAAATAACATTAAGGCAATATCATTAATAATGACAGCTATCGTAAGTTTTACCACTTTATTATTTTGTAATAACTAACCGAATTTTAACGTAATTAACATGTTTACGCGTTTTAGATATCAAGTTATTATTAATAAAAGGAACTATATATAGCGATATTTAAACCATAGACGCGGTTTCGATATTTCTTCGTTACGTTAGCGTTATTATAATAGGATATGTCGACATTTGATGCTTTCAGGTGTTGTAGGCTGGAAGGCTTTATCGATATAGGGCTGCAAAATGCAGCCTGCAATAAGCCTTATTTACCGCCCATCTTTTAACCGCCTAATTATGTACTTAAGGCGATTGCCCACGGATTAGATTTATCTATTAGAACAGTTAAAGAATTATCGTATATAGAACCCGCCAGCTTCCTGCATTTAATTACTATAACTGTTAACATGGTAGCATTTTCTGGTTAATTAGAAACCCCTAATACGTTATACGAAGTGGTTATTTGCAGTTTAACAGCTAAGTTAATAAAGAAAGTAAGAGATTTAAGAGAGAATCGTTTAGTTAACGATTTAAAAGAGAATTTAATAGCAGTTAACGATGGCGAGCAAGAGAAAGAACCGCGGGAAGCTCCTTATAGAAAGCGACCTATCTGATAACAGCTTCGTTCTTTAGGAGGGCCAGAAATACGCAAGCGATAGAAGCCCTTTCCCATTTCCTTCCCCGTAGCCTGAACCTTTTGATAATTAGATTGTACCCCAAAGAGAAGAGTTCTTTAGTAAAGGAAAAGAAGAAAAAGTAGAAGAGAAGGTTTTAACACCCCAGCTCCAGTAGCCGGAAGAACGATTTAAAACCCCCATCTAAAAACAGCTGCCCGAGGCTAATTTAAATAAGCTTTATATTTTCTTAGGTATTAAAATAAGTAACATCAAGCAGGACGTTAAGGTACGAAAAAATACCTATTAATAAGTTTAGCAAAAAATAAGAAAATTAAAGCAATAAAACGAAAAGCTAAAGTTCCAAAACCAAAAAATTACTAAGATAATAAAGCGATTAAACGAAATAGTAACATAATTCTTGGATAAGTTAAATCCAAAGCCGAAATCGCCAAATACGAATGCATAACCCAAAAAGTTAAAAAACGTTTAGCTTAAAATTAAGGCTAGTAGCTTTAAGAAAATTCCCATTATAATTAAAAGTGATATAAAAAAGATTAATTCATTTAAAAAAGGCGAATCGAAACCTAAAAGGTGGTCCACAGAAAAACCTAACCTTCAGAAAAAACAGAAAAGCGAAAAGCTACCTAAGCCACCTAAGGGGAAAAGTGTGGCGCATAGTAACCCTAATGATTCAGATAATTCCTCTTCCTCCTTTTTAGCAGATTCGTTTGCAGGTCACTCCCCGAAGCATAAAAGAAGCCATAGCTTTTCCAGCAGTACCTCCAGCAGCTTAGATAGCTCCAACGAGGTAGGTGCACGCCTAAAAGAAAAAAAGTTTAATAATAAAGAAAAGTCGAAGTTACGTTGGAAACGTTTCGACTTTATATTCGATAAAGAAAATCACCTGCTAGGTTGGGTTAATTGGGAGTTTTAAAGTAACGCCTTAAACCTTACGCTTGAAAAAATTAGCTACAAAGAAGGTATAAAGCTGAAATAATTAAATTAGCTACGTCTAGCTAAGGCCATTACCAAAACCTGCAAAAAAGCGCTTTTAAAGTTGATTATAGATATTAAAAAAGGTACGAAGATATTAAGGATTTTGCGGAAAACCTACGTTATTACAGGCAAGGCTAAGTAGAAATCCCTTTAAAAGAAACTTAGCAAGATTATTTAAGACGGTAAAAACCTAATATAGTTTATTATTAAGTTTTAAAAGCTTCTGCAGGAAGTTAAAGGTTACGGAATAAAGTTCTATAATAAGGAATATATTACCATATTTCTTACCGTTATAAAAAACCGAGCTAGCAGTTAATATAAAACCATGCAATTAATATTGCGGCAAACGGATTATATTTTTTAGTAACTAATCGACGATTTCAACAGCGAATTCCATAAGCGTTCCAGTAACAAGAAAAAAAACAACAAAAAGTTTAATAACAGAAAGGCAAGGGTAAAGAAGGCAACAAGGATTTCTGAAATAACAAGCCTGCTTGAAACAAAAATGGAAAGCCACTTTGCTTTAATTGTGGTAAATACGGGCACTTAGCCAAGGACTGCCCTAAGCCACAGAAGGAAAATAACAGCAAAGGAAAAAAAGGAAAGAAAGGTTAGAATAGTGGTTAACATCAGGGCAATAACAGCAACAATAGTAATAACAGCTCTCGTAACACCCGTAAAGGTAGATAGGACGAAGAGCAGTTTATCCCTAAGGACCTAAAAGACCTATATCGTTCCAGTGAAGAAACGTTCAGCGCTTGTTAACGAACAACAGCTTTAAGAGCTTATGCAGTGGTACGACAAGATAATTCAGAAGGAAGCTCCAGGAACTACAATAATTAAAAGCCCTAAAGTTACAATGGCTAAAAGCCTTGAAGCTACAACGGTTAAGTGCTTTGGAACAGTAACTACAGTGGCTGAGTGCCCTGGGACAGCGGCCACAGCAGTCGAGAGCATTAAAGATATAGTGGCTAACTGCCCTAAAGTAATTATTGACGAAAAGCTTCAAGAGGTGTCTACAGCAGTTAACTGCCTTGGAACGGTAGCCACAGTGGACGAAAGCTCTAAAGTAGGGACAGCTACAGTAACCGAATACATTATAGCTACAGCAGTCGAAGCAACTGAAGCAGTTGTTATAGGAAGCGCCATGGTGCTTTTACGCGTTCATTTTTCTATAAAAACGATAGAGACAAATTGCTTTAAGATTTAAGAGTTAACGTTAATATTACCAATAATATCAGGGATTTCGAGCGTAACAGCGTTTTGGATATTAGATTTAAAGGAATCCAAATATTAACAGAAGGTAGGCCAATAGTTGCTACCTCCGTTGGAACAGTAAAGTAGCCCCTAAAGGGCCCCGTAAAGAAAAGAAGAAATTAGGGTAAGGTACATCTTATATATTAATACGTTTCCTTTAAAGGTGTTTTCTAGAAAGATATATTACAGAAAAGATGGTTACCTAAATAAGAATACCTTGGTAAACCCTGATGGGTTATAGTTAATAACGATTAACGTTATTTGGAAAATATTACGGCGTTAATCGTTTTTTAAGTCTAGGTAAAGTATTTTGTTATTGCATAAGGAAGAAAGAGCAAAACTATTTAATAAGCGCGGAACGCCGGCGTAAATATAACGTTACGGTAACTTAACTAAGCCGTAACGTTAATACCGTAACAGTAATTTTCCTTTTTTAAAACAGTTATCCCTAATTACTTAAAAGAAAAATTTAAGCTAAATAATACATCCCAAGTTTAGATCCTAGACTTTGTACAATATATTAAATACTGCGGTACGGTATAAAGATAATGCAGAATCGGCGGCATGGTACCGGAATAAGGCCGTATAAAAGACGTTGCCCCGGGTAAGAAAATATAATATTAAGGCCGGCGGCGAACATAATAATATCGTTACGCCGCCGGGTTTTGTTTATTAATTACGTAAGGTCCTGTTAACCCCTCCGCCGTTTTCGTAAAATAAATATCCATACCTCTTTTTGTTCCTTTTTGTTTTTCTTTTTTTCTTTCCAGAACCGCCGTATTATTATTACAACGTTACCGCCGCGTTTTTTTCCTGTTTTTTTTTCGTTATTTTATTGCCGTTTTTTAAAAACCACTTCCCCTTTTTTTAACGTTTACGCAATTATTATGCCTCGTAATTACATCGTTTACGCTATACCTATTAAAACCAAACGTTTTTATATAATATGTTTTCGTTATATAATTCTAAATTACAATCTTGCATTTAACAAACTGCCGGTATTCCACTACCGCTTTACTGCCATTTTTACGAGTAAATATATACTTTACTCTGAACGCCGTAAACTTTGTAAATTTATAAATCTTAACGCGTTGTTTTATTAATTTTCCGTAGACGCGTTGTTATTAACGCGTTAACTTTCTGGTATTTAGCCGGTAAAAAGAATATAAAGCGATACTTTAAATTTCTAAACCTTTTTTAATTAAATTACTTTTTATTTTAATGTAACTTGTATATTAACGGTAACCCGGCCCTCAACGCCGACAACAACAAGGTTTACAAATACGACGATAACTTCCGTACGGAAATCTATAAAGCGGTATTGCGCTTTTATATTATTTTCGAAACGTCGGAAAAAAATTACCGTTCCGGCCTTAATATAACGGGCGTTAAAAAAAATAAGTTCCCTTTTGTAATTATAATTATATCGCTAATATAATTTTCAAAAAAACTCGGCTATTTATTCCGTTTAAATAGCCGCTTACCGTACCTTAATGCAAATATGGTACTTTCGCCTTGCCGGCAACGCCGTAAATATATCGTCGTATATACGTATAACTGTCGTTTCGTTAACGAAACGTTAATAAACCGACGTTTAAATTACCACCTAAAAAAAAGCAATCGAATACCGCTTAATAGCCGGCGACGAGAAATACCAGCTGTAAATCCTGGCCAAGTATATCTTTTAGGATAAAATGGCCGTTATGGTTACTTTTACTTTAAGTTCCGTTTAGTTTGCTGCCGATATAGCAACGTTTCCCGTACGTATTGATAACTTTTAGCTATCGTTAAGTTTTCGTACCGCCACACTTTTAATTCTTGTTACGTTCCGTTATCGTTATATAATTATTCTATTAACGCGCCGTTATCTAGCCGTTATTTTTAAAATTATGGTATCTAAAGCGTTAGTAAAGTTTGTATTTGTGATTTTTTTTGTTAACATAATATAATTACTATCTGTCGTAATACCGCTACAACGCCGGTTTAATAAAAAATTTTCTTTCCTTTTTTAGTCTTTTTGCGTTATTTTTTTTAATAATATCTTGTATTATGCCCGTTTGTTATCTTAAGTTTCCTTAATAACCCTTAAGCCCCGGTTACAGCCGTATTTATTTTATAAGGATTTAAACTAATCGGGTAATCCAGGTTTATTAAGATTATTTTTATAAAATTCGGTTATATCGAAATCGTAACCTTTAAAGTTTTTAACCGGTTCCCAAGTAAAACGGTATAGATATAACTATTTAACTTTATATTAAAAACCTTATTTAATATTTTTAAAACTTAAAATTTTTTCAAAATACCATTTAATTTTTTTTAGTTATTAACGTTTATAACAATAACGCTTTTAATACGCGCATCCTACTTTGCGTTAATATTTTTTTAATTTAATAAACCCGGTTTGTAATGTTAAATTAAAGAAATATAGAAAACCGGAAATAATTTATAATAAGTAAGTAATTATACGGTAACGATACAGGGATATATTTTTATAATAACAAAAAGGCTTATTTATTTATTGCTAAATTTATCGTTAAGTTTACCGGATTTTATATATCGCGTATTAACCTATATACGTTCCCTTTCGTTAAATGTATCGGTATTGGAACGGTATCGGTTTGTTTACTTTATATAACGGTTTTAAAATTCCGCTATTAACGTTTTAATACGTTCGAAAACCCGTTTTAGCTTATTTACGTAATACGAAATATTGTTATATTCCTGTTATTACGTTACCGTTTTGGGAACGTTTAAGTTACGAAACGGTTCTATTTTTATATTAAGGTAAAACCTGTAATTAACGAAAAACGGCAAAATAATAATAATTTTTAATACGTAATTATTATTAACGAATTTAACTAAAAAAACCAGTTTATTTAGTTATCCTGATAAAAAAAACAATAACTTTTAAAATATTATTTTATAATAATATTTATTACTTCCGTTTAGCCGTTAGTTTACGGGTAACACATAATCGAAACGCGTAACGTAACGTTTAAACGTTAATTAAATTTTTTCCAAAAGGTAAAAATAAATTATATGCCTTAATTAAATATTATCGTAACCGGTATATTATGTAAACGGTATATATCGAAAAGAAAAACGTTAACGAAAGTTTTTACGGTTATATCTGTTACGAAAACGAAATAACGTATTTTCGTAAATCGATTAATTATTACAAAAACATATTCGTAAATATACCCGAACCTTTTGTAAAATAATAATAAACCGACGTAATTTATTAATATATCGTTTTATAAATAAAACGGTACCGGTAAAAAGTTAAAGAATTTAATAAGTAAAATTTTAAACGTTTTAATACGACGGTAAAGATAATAACTTTATATAAATATAGTTATATCCCGGAATAAACGTAGTTAATAATAATTTCGCCGTAACAAATTATACGTTTTGTAACGGCCTAGGTAACCAATCGGTGTTACGTTATGATTTCGGTATAAAATCTAAAGTTTAAACACGTTATCGTTTAAGATAAATAACTTATTCTGGACATAAATATACCTTTATACCATTTTATAATCGGTTTTTGCAGCTTTAAATTTCTTACAAATATTTTACTTAAAACGTTTACAAGTTAGATTTATTAACGTAATTAAAATATCGTTAATTAATTAAAATAATTTATAAAAGTTATTAATAAATATATTTATCGATTCATTAACGTTTATAATGTATATTTTTTAAAAAGAGCTTTATCGGTTTAATAAAAACATTATCCTATATTATTACGTAACCTTTTCGTTAATTTTATTATTACGATCCGCCCGTTTTACGCCGGATTAACGTAATAAAACGTTTAAAACCGTAACTTTTTTTCCGGGTTTATAAATTATCTAGAATCGAAAGTTACTAAAAAATTTAAACTATCGAATTTAATATTAATTTAAAAGTTTTGTAATAACAAAATGCTGGAAACTTTTATAATTAATAATAACTTCGACGGGATTTTCAGTTTTTTGTAATTTCGGACGTTATTTTTTAAAAACTTTAATAATAACTAGCAATTTTTTATTGTAAATTTCGTAATTGTATTTGGCTAGGCTATATTTAACCCAAAAAAAACAACGGGTCGAAAAATACCTTACGTATCGTATTAAAAAAAAAACCTTTTTAACGTCTAGTTAAAAGCGTTAATTTCCAAAACCGTACGATATTAACGGTTATAATAAAATAATATTAGAGTTATCGAAAAGGTATTTTTAAGTTACCGGAACGCTTTTTTAACGTCGGTTATTAAAAAGTCTATTTACTTAACCTTACTTATTAAGTTAATAAGAGGTTTAACGACCTGCAAAAAACCCTTAATAAATCGGCAATAAAAATTCGCAAAACCAATAAAGCGTTATAGTTTATGTAATATTTTGGGGAGTTTTTATTATTAAATAACCTTTATTTTTTTAAAATCTATAACAATGCCGTCGGTAAAAATTATTAAGTTTAGGTACCGTATTTTCGTAATATTAAATTCGTATTTGCGGATATTTACCGTTAATTCTACGTTTGTAAAGTAACGGAATATTTTACGTATATAACCTATATATTTTTTTGGTTTTTGTTATAAATAAGGACGTTATTAAGGTAAGTTATAACGTATTTATTTAAAAGGTTAAATAAAGTATAATTAATATAATGCTAAAACGAATTCGGGATGCTGGTTATGCCAAAATTTGTTATTAAGTATTCGAATAAGTCGAATTTTGTTATAAATATTATTTTTTATTTGTTTTCCAGAGCGATACGGAAGTAATTAAAAGCTGTTACGATGTCGAGCTTGGTATATATACGTATCGAATAGAAAGTATTTAGGGTTTTACGGATTAAAGAAATAAGGTAACGGTTTTTTACCGTAACGTTATTAAGGCTTTAATAATTAACGTAAATACGTATGTTACTTTTTGGTTTTTTAGTAAGCAAAATAAAGATTGTTACAGAAAAACTACTAAAGCGGATAAAGCCTTTTTCTATATAGTTATCGATATATTTCTGTACTGCCAGTAATTTATGCGGTAATATAATTCGCGTACGGCTATACGGAAACATTTAGCTTAAAAATAACTCGATTTTGTAATTAAAAAATTAATACGGCAGTAGTTCGTCGGTTTTATTAAAAATAAATACTTTCGTTAAGTCGTGGTATTCCGGTAACAGTTTTTTTAAAATTTCGGTTATCGTTACAAGTGGCTTACCGTCAAGATATTTCTGTATATTCTTTTTGGTAACGCAGCGGAATTAAAAAGTTTCGGTTATCTAATTATAAAAGGCCCGTAATTTAAAAGATATAATATCCGGATCAACGTTATTATCTTAAATAAAAATGCTGCAAAAAATTGCATTAAGTACTAACAACGTTATTTCGTTAACTAAAAGTAACTGAAAGAGCAAAATTACTATTTCCCGTAAGGCATCCGTAAAAATAAGGAATTTCGTTAAAGGTATAAAATTAATTACAATATTTTTTAAACGGCAAAACGTTAGAAAATTAATAACGTAAAAAAACCGCATCTAAACCGGTTCGTTATAATTTCGGAAAGGAAAAGGTAAAGTAATAAAAACAAGGTTTAGGTTTATTAAAGTAAAAATTAACGGAAATTCCGATACCGTTTCGTAATTAATACGTATAATTCCTGCCGTTTAGTCGATATCCGGGTTATATTTTCGGAACTAAAGCAGCTTAAGGATAATATCAAAACCGTTTAAAAATTACCGATATAAAGTAATTCTTTTATAACAAAACTTAAACGGAACCGTAATATATACGCAGAAATAACGAAACCGGTTACGGTATTATTTATTAACCAGAATTAACGAGGTTAAAAAATAAAGTGGAAAAAAAAGTTAATTTAGCATATAAAGTTATTATTAATAAATTTTATAAGCAAATAACCGTAATCGATTATAGTTTGCACCGGTAATAATACGTTATCGGAAAATTATAATTAAAACAAAAACGAAAAAAATATATTAGAACTTATAAAACGTATATACAAGTTGGATTTATTATTATTTTAATAACTTAACGGGAACTTTTAATTATAACTTATTTTAAAAGTTAAATTTTTTTTTACGGCGTATTATTACCGTTACGGAATACGGACGGTATATTTCCGGTAGCTAATCGTAGCCGCCAATTAAGGCAGATAAAAAAGTAATATCTTTTTTTTCCGCAATATATACAAAAATTTATTTTACGCCGGCGTTACCTTTTTTTTTGCTTAAGAAAGCACATAGGCCGTTTCCTTTTGCTGTTATGGTATTTAGCTGCATAAGGTCTGGTTTTAGCGTTACGTAAATGTTACCTTATTATTACGGTGCTAAGATAGAATTATTTCCGTATTTTATTATACGTTTATAAAAGAACCGGTTCGTTATATTATTAAAATTTTTTTTAAATAAGTGTATTTATGCCGTATCGTTTTCGGAATTAAGGCGTTATATTTGTAATATAAGGGTTTTCTGTAACGTTCCGTTAATTTTTTGTTATAATATAATAACGCGTAAAGTTAACGGTTATCGACTTTAATTAGTTAATCGGATAAAATTACTGATAAAGTCGGCGAAAGCAGTTAATCTTTATTTTAAGGCTTAAAAATCCCTGTAAACCTGTATTAATATATTTACCGTAATATAAACTTAGTTTAAAAATAACAGCATATCGCTTACATTACGTTAGTTATGTAATTACGTTTCGGAATTTAATAACAATACTGCCACTTTATTAACTTTTTCGCATACGTACAAATAAACGTCCCCCTAAAACTTTTATGTAACGTATATAATACGGTTAGCTGGCAAAAAGTAAACGTTCCGATTTATCGTAAGCTTTAAACATACAAAAAACCGTTAATTAATATATTTTTTCTAATAGACCATTAAGTTTTTATCATTCTTTTTATATACCGGAAACTCGGAATTACGAAAGCATTAACTTTTTAATATATTAATAACAAGTTACGTTATTTATAAAAAGTAACCTTAAAAAGTAAGTTATAAAGCCGTTAAAAAAACCCTGCTAATACGTTATAAGGGGTTACGGCTTAATACGTTAACCGTTTTGTAATTACCAAACGTTTCTACAATAACGCGTTTTCGGTAATTTCGTTCCAGGCCTATTATAGCGATTTTTCGGCAGCAGTTAATTATTCGCGAAGTTAATAGTTTTTATGCGATAATTGCTTTATTTTTTATAGCAACTATTCCGTAATTACGAAACGTTTTTGTAACTCGTTTTTTTCGTATTATAAACGTTTATAATTATTCTCGAAATCTGTAAAAATATCCTTAAGGATTTTCTGGAACTGTTTGTAAATTTTAAAGAGCCGGCTTAATAACGTAAAATTATATATAATTCGTACTGTAATAAAAATTAAATAAGAAAATCAATAAAAATATTTTAAAAATTCGTAAATTAAAATGGTAATATTATATTACCGCTTCATATTTAATCGGAAACAGAAATATTAATACCTATAATACCTCATTTTAAAATCAAAATATTTAATAAAATTATATTAACTTTTAAGGTTCGATTATTAAGTAAGATTATAACGAAAAGGTAACGGATTAACGGCGGACTTAAGGTTATACAAAATTATGGTCAAGGCAAAAAAATATAGGATACCGTAAAAATTTATTTTTAAAAATGTAACAAACTATTACAGCGTTAATCGTTTCTTAAATTTAAGTAAAGTATTTTGTTATTGCATAAGGAAAAAAGGGCAAAACTACCTAGTAGGCGCGGAGCGCCGGCGTAGATATAACGTTGCAGTAGCTTAACTAAGCCGTAACGCTAGTACCGTAACAGAAAGGTTTCTTTTTATGGCTTTATGGGAAGCTAAAGCCTATTATTAGAGCTTCAAAACTAGGAAACGATTAATAAAGATACGGGCTAGGGGAAGCATTCGGTAAGGACGGCGATAACCTGAAAAAACCTTTAAAACGTTTTTAAAAACGGAAAGGTCTTTATAACTAAAGAAGTTATAAAGAAAATCATCCTTTAACACCGCCGCCTCTGTTACTCCAGCACAAAAAAAACTAATTTGAATTATTAAAAGATCTACGGGAATAGATTTAAACCTTAAAGAAATAAAGGAAAAATACGGAAAATCCCTTCTACAAACTCCTAAAAAAAGCAATGTTCGTAAAAAGAAATTATATAATGTAATATAAAATCCGTCAAACCTATCAGTATCGAAAACAAAGGTTATTTCGGTCTTATTATAAACGATTTTTCGCGTTATAAAAATATTATCCGTTTAAAACCAAGGACGAAATACAAAAAAGCTTATACGTATATATTACTCGCATTAACAGGCGTTTAAAGGCTTTTTTTCCTAAAAAGCAGAAAAAAGATAATGCAAATTTTACGCCTTAACGGCGGTAAGGAATTCGGCATAACGATTATTAAAAAGTTTTACGTTATGGAAGATATTAAACTAGTAATTTCCAGCTTCCATAACCAGTATCAAAACGGCGTTATAAAAAGAGGTATACAATTTCTTTAAAATAAAACCCGTACGACGTTTATCTAAATAAAAATACTTATCTACTTTTAAAACTTCATTATAAAAGTTATAATGCATACGATTAACAGAACTAAACAGTTTATAGTAAAAAATATAATGCTATTAAAGTGCTTTAAGAAAGCATTTAACCCTAAAAGATCCCATAAATCTAACAACAGACACTTTCGAATTCTCGGTAGCAGGTGCACAGTCCTGATTAATAAAAATTACAGGATTAAGTCAGAGAAGCTGGCAGCCCGTAAAGCAAAAGGCATGCTATTAGGCTATAAAGGCACCCACAATTACAAGGTATAGTTGCTAGAGGGCGGCAAAATGCTCACTACATTACACGTTACAATCTATAGAGACCTGGAAGAGCCAGGACAGCCCCCTAATCCAAGGGATATCATTCGATCACTTTCGTAGCCCGTCTAAAAGCGTTTAAAACACCGTTAAAAACAGAAAGGCGTTAAAATAAAAAATAAAAACGATAACGTTGTTTCGAAGAATAGTACTAATCAGGAAACCAAAAAGGTCAAGCGTAAAAAAGGGCATCCCAAGAAAACAGTTCCAGAGTTGTACGCCCTGGAAGCCCCGGACAAAGCCCTTAAGTTAATACGCGAACTAAAGCTAACTTTAACCCAAAAGGGCAATTGCGACCTAGATTGCAACCCTAAAAAGCTCCAAAGCTTTTTACTGTTAAGTAACGATAACGATTTTGTTAGGAACCATAAATACGTCACAGTCGACGACGGCCCGTTACTAAAAAAAGCTATGGAAAACCCAGAACGAAAGATATAGCTTAAAACAATCTTTACAGAAATTAAGAAAAACTTTTCGCGTAAAACCTTTTGTTTCATAACGGCTGATAAAGCCCATGGGTACCTAGTTAATACCAAATAGGTACTGAAAAAAGAGTATACGTTTACAGAAAAGCTGGATAAGTACAAAGCCCGTATTTACACCAAGGGATTTACTTAACAGAAAGGTATTAATTATAATGAAATAATTACGAATACCGCAAAAGCTATATATTAAAGAATTTTAATAGTTTTTACAGCCTATTTAGGATAATATATCATATAGATTAATTTTATCGTAACGTACTTAAATAATAACCTAAAGGAAAATATCTATATAAAATAATTTATTATATTTAAAGAATATTTCGAGGTATACCCGGAAAATGAAAAAAATATAGGTACTTATTTAAGTTAATTATTAAGTTAATAAACTTTTTATACGGCTGAAAACAAACCGGAATTACTTGGCAAAAAAGAATTAAGGAATTACTTGCAAAACTTAGCTTTTTTCCGTTAATATCGAACGACGCAATTTATCGTAACGCGGAAATAAAGGACGTTATTTCGTTATATGTAAATAATTTCTTGCTTTTCGGGGCTAATAAGGAACGTTTAAAAGGCGCTGTAGAAAAGCTCGCCGAGGACGTACCTATTAAGAATTTGGGCGACGTAAACTGGTACCTGGGCGTACGGTTTCTGCGTTCCTTATTAACTGGAAACGTTAAGCTAAATTAATAACAATATATCGAAAAGTTACTGAAATCAGTCGGCTTAAACGAAATAAAAAGGGAGCTTATCCTATTTGTTAAAAATTATTTAAAGTACGTTATAAAATATAACAGCATAATTGGTAAAAAAGAAACTTTCGAATATGTAAACTTAATAAAAAAAATTAATTTTTTTTTAGTTACATTACCAGACCTAATATAACGTTTATAACGTTAACCTGGACTAAATTTATAAGGAATCTTTTCTTAAAGCATTAGGAATATATTAAAAAATCGTTACGATATTTAAATAATATAGCAAATTTATTGTTTTGGTACCGAAAACTGGAATAAAGTTACTTATATTTACAATATAACTATTTAAGATTATTCGGAATAATGGATACAAACTTTACGAATAATTAAGAATTAATTAAGTTTATTATAAGATATATATTTTTCATAATTAAAGTATTTATATTATAACTTTCGAAGTTATAAAGTATTATTACGAAATATACTATAAAAATAAAGTACGTTAAAGCCGGTATAGTTATTACAGAAGTAATAAAAATCAGGAATTTCTTAACAAAGCTAGGGTTTATACCGGAAAACCCTATTCCCATTTTAAAGGACAATATAAAGGCATTCAAATGGGTAAAAAAAACCTAGATAACGCGAAAAAAGCGTTATATCAAGGTGAAATACCATTACGTCCGTTAAGAAGTACGGAACGGCAATATTAACTTCTAATACGTGGAAAATAAGGATAACCCAGCTAATAAACTTACGAAACCACTTAACAAAACGGATTTCGAAAAATTTATATAGAATTTAAGACTTAAAAAAATACAAAAAAAGCCGAAATTAAAAGGGACTTAAAATTAATTAATACGACAGCTAGTATATTACTAAAATAAATACAGAAATTAAAGTTTAATTCCTATACAGATCAATTTGTTTGTGGACTTTTCGGCAAGAACATCTAACGTAAAAGGGCGTATTGACATTTAGTACTTTTAGGTGTTATAGGCTAGAAGGCTTTGTCGGTATAAGGCTGCAGGATACAGCCTACGACAAGCCTTGTCCACCGCCCATCCTTTAACCGCCCAATCATGTACTTAAGGCGATTACCCACGGACTAAATTTATCCATTAAAACAGTTAGAGAACCATCGCACACAGAACCCGCCAGCTTCCTGCATTTGATCACTGTGACTGCTGACAGGATAAGATAAAGCGCTGCTTTGAGAGTGGTGGGAAACAACCATTGAATTTTCCAGGTGCTTTTTGATACAAAGTAGATGGGATATAGCTACATCCTCCCTATTAAGGGAATCCTGCGGGGTGGTGGAAGTAAGTATCTAAATATACCCTGGGAGTTGCAATTATGCTATGTGGATACAGAGAGTTGTCATGGGACAGTTATCTAGTCCTACTTAGCAGCCCATTGGCCGCGTCAGAAGCTCTTGTGGAGAGCTACCAAGCCATCTCCTTGATCAATCACCACCAGGCCGATGCGCAGTCAGGACCACCGCTGATTAACGAACGGCGGCTCCTTCTTGGAGGGGGTTACTGAGACATGCTGCGTTCATTCAGCAAAAGCTTATTTTTAGCTTACATGTGTGCCTTCCATTCATTGGCTACCGGCGAAACCTTGACGTGGGAGTTCAAGACATGCAGAGCCGCCACCTGGGGTTGCGCTCTTCAGTAAAGAGGCATTTAGCGCACAAAGGCCGAAAGCCCTCGGTATAGTTGTGCGAGCGAGCCGCAACGACTCAATATATGACGCGCAGCGTAGCTGTACTGGCAACTGGAATCCATATACAGAACTACCGTCCTATGTCGTATGGGCCCTATGGATGATATGGCTGAAGTCATCATTCCTGCGTCACGGGGGCGTTGGCATTGGGCCTGGGACTTTCAAATAGGATAGTCTCCGGCCGGGTCAGGTAGGCTCTCAGTTGTCTTTCTCGTCAACTAGACAAATTCTATTCACAGGTCATTCATCCGAAGAGGGACAGAAAATAGTCTCTCCTATGATACTTACTCCGTTACTTGCGATCCGTGAAATTTGGCTGTAGAACGTCGTCTATAATGAGTGGTAATGAGGCGCTCCTTGTCAACAGCGTGGTTGGCCAACAGGCCGACCTTGCGATTACACGCCGTGGTTCGGCCTGGTACTTCACGGTTTGCGCCATAATGGGCTTCTCGACCCTCGCCATCATGCTATATGCTTTCACGAAGCCTCAGAATCAGCGCGTGCCCCACTACATCACCGCCAGCGCCACGGCGGTCGCCTTTATCGCATACTTTTCCATGGGCTCCGCCCTCGGCCAGGTCCCCATCCAAGCAGAGTTCGTCCGACCGGGTAGGTCGCAGGTCTTTGCCGCTGGTACCCGCCAGATATTCTACGCGCGGTACATCGACTGGGTCATCACGACCCCCCTGCTCCTCCTCGGCCTCCTGCTGACAGCTGGCGTGCCGACGCATACCATCCTGGTGACCCTCCTCGCCGACGAGATCATGATCGTTACCGGCCTCATCGGCGCCCTCACACGCACCTCGTACAAGTGGGCATACTGGACCTTCGGCATGGTGACCCTGTTCTTCATCGCCTACGAGCTGTTGTGGGACGCCCGGCGGCACGCCAACCAGCTCGGCGGCAAGCCGAAGACGACCTTCTACAGCTGCGGCGCGCTCCTCGTCTCCATCTGGTTCCTATACCCCATCGCGTGGGGCCTCAGCGAGGGCGGCAACGTGATCCACCCGGACTCCGAGGCCATCTTCTACGGCATCCTCGACATCCTCGCCAAGCCCGTCTTCGCCGCCCTCCTCCTCTGGCAGCACCGCAACATCCTGCCCGCCGACCTCGACCTCCGCCAGCGCTCCGAGAGGGGGCCCGAGTCCCATGAGCATGAGAAGCACGCCGTCGCCGGCGGTGCCCGGAACGATGGCCCGCGTCCCGAAGGAACCAGCCCTACCGCGAGTCCCGATCCTGCTGCGCTCGGTGGTCACAGTGGTCGGCAGGCTCCCGATTAGCGGGCTCTCATTTCCTGTTCTTGGGGCGCGCTAGAGGCCCTGGACTCGTCCAAAATGATTCAGCTGAAGTGGTTGAAACATAAGGAAGGTATTCTTGCACTTGCATTTCTGTTTACCTTTGATTTATCCAAGGGCAAGGTTGCCACTGCGTGCCTGTAGCATATGTGCATTCCCACAGCATTTTGAGTTTGGGTGTCATACGGAAGTACGAGCACTAGGATGGCATCTCAGGGATGGCGGAAACCGGCAGTTGGCGTTTTCTGTTGAATGAATATTGTCATATTATCTATTGTATAATTTTTAACATGATGTACTTTTACCCTTTTCTCTGTTCGTAACAATTCATTAATTGTACCCACGCTGTGCTGAATGCTACCGAACGCATCTGTGATCTCTCGTTACTACGGAGATGTGAGTTAGGTGGTTAATAGCTCTTACTCGGCGACATGTCCAACGTCATCACGTTTCCAATCGTACGCGTGCTTTGAAGTCAGAGCTCTCGTTTCTATAATTACGTGTACCATAGACCGCACAGGCCACATACTCGACTGTGTCAATGTCCCCTGAACTCCAGCTTAACTCCCCCGCCATAAGAACACCGAGGAAAAGCAACGGAAGAACTACCCATCCATTCACTCACCCATCACCGCGTTTCGTGAACGGCTTCAATCGCTCACTTCCAGCCCCCACCGACGCTGCCCCTTCTCCGCCTACGCCTCATCGACTCAGCCGCCGCCGCCGCCGAGGCACCACCAGCACCAGCGCAGCTACCTCCACCGAAACAGGCGCCGCGCCCACCAAACAGGCCTCCCGGGCCGAAGTCAGGCTCCCCGCCCAGCGAGCCGAAGATGTCTCCCACGTAGTTGGTGGGGCGCACGCCGGCCTTGTAAGTACAGTTCCACTCGTCGACGATGCCGCGTACGATCTCCACGCCCGCCCGGTACAGGTTCTCCACGGCGATGTCGAAGGCGTCCTGGTCCGACAGGCGCAGATGGGCGTACGCCGTCACGGACGGCGGGGGGCGGTCGAAGTTGGAGCCTAGTGGGTATTAGTTATAAGAGCGTCCCCCTTCTCGCGTCACGCGTTTGGATGTATAGGTATCCATATCCTCAACTCACCTGCCCGCATGACGATGGCACGCTTATAATCCACCAACCCCCATAAGTGCGCGCGCAGCAGCACCTCCAGCACCGCGTTGTCCTCCTGCGCCGTCATGCAGTACGTGACGGCCGTCTGGTTCGTCCAGATGCGCGTCGTGTTCTCGAATGTCTCGCTGAGCAGCGCGCCCGAGTAGTACACGTCGCTGGTGGCGGTATCGCACCTGACGACACTCGGCGGTCTCGTGGCGCGCTCGAACACGCCGCCGGGCGCCTCGGCGTACATGGCCCGGTGGGCGGCGGCGACGGCGTCGTCGGCGAGCGTCGCGCGGGACGCCAGCGTGTAGGCGCGGTCCCGCAGCGCACCGTTGAGCTCCAGCACCTCCGTCCCGTACAGGATGACCGGGTAGTCGCGGGGTTCGTAGCCGCCGAAGGGGAAGTACCCCGTGCCGAAGCCGGCGGGCATCTCGCGAGCGTCGATCTCGTACTGTAGCGCCACCTGGACGGCGAAGCGCGCCAGCGCCACACCGCCCAGCGTCGCCAGCTTCGGGTTCACGCCCGCGATCCCCGCCGCCAGGAAGTACGTCCGCGTCAGGCCGAAGCGTGGCGACAGCGCGAGGGCCGTCAGCGATGCCGCCGCGTTGATCTCGGACTCGCCCGCCGTCACCTGGCAGATCTCGCCGCTCGCCGTGCAGTGCACTTGCGGAAAGATGGGCGACAGGCCCGGGATCGAGACGTTCACAGCCAGGAGGTCGCCTAGGCCGCTGCTGGGGAGGTGATTGTACCAGACCTCTGCCTCCGGTGTAAACTATTGTGGTGTGTTAGCACAGGAGATCTCCACGGCGTGGCAGCTGTCCCAGCTCAGGGACAGGGGGCCGGCTGTGCCGTGCGTAGTGTCTTGAGAGAATAGTAGGATTGTGGGTTCGGTTGTACGAACCATACTGATAATTAGGACCTTGGGGGCTATTTTATCAGGAGTCTGATGGATCGGCTCAGAGAGGCAGTTGTTAGTATCGCCACGGAACCCCGAAATGGCATCTGCCAAGAGACCGGGGAGACGACTTAAGGCAAGAAAGGCGCAAACGGAAAGACGCATCATGAAAGCAGTTAGGTGATGAACCCTACAGAAGAATGATTAAACTTGTTAAAGTTGAGGCTCTATAGCACAATTGACCAGCAGGTGCAAACATTAACCTCGGAGAGGGGTAAGTAACAAGACAAAGACCAGCGCTTTATTATTTACCATGGTCAGATGAGGCGGTTTGCAACCTTTGCACTTGTCCACACTTCTGAAGGTGAATCATTCTTTCATGGCTTAATTGTATTTTTCCATCGACATTTGTCAACTGGAGAGTCGCGACACACCGTCAATCGCCTCATTTTTCCCTATGTTTGAAGTGAACAAACCTTGAAAATGACATGGGATATTCAGAGTCTTTCGGTAAGACTGTCATCCACCATACCAGCTACTGAGGTGGTACGGCTATTGGTTGGCTCGATAGGAACCATTCGAACGAGGGAAGTGCAAAATGCTGTGACCGGGATAGAACGGCGCTGAAGATGACATCCCACAGGATCTGGCCAGCGGCACACTTTCCCAAAGCCTCTCCGCGCAGACAAGTCAAGCTTCTGGTGACCTTGGCGCGCGTGACCGGCCTAACCTTATAACTTGTGCCTCGGTGGAAGGGTAACGATATTTGTGCGAACTGGTGGAGATATCACCCAATTCTCTCTAGTACTAAGTAGGAAGAATGCGGCCGCCGCGTATTAAACGATCAAGGCGGTGTACAAGCTCATCTTATGTTGGATCCCGCCATGCCCTTGCTTCCGGGCCTGTATGGTGGCCTGCCTCATGTCGATTACCGGTGCTCTCGTAAGATATCAGGGCGAATTGAGACTGAGATACAGACAGATTGCGAATCTGGTGGTCCATCTGTCTGGCTGCCTGCTACTCCCTTCTATGCGAGGCGAACGAGAAAAATACCTAATCATACCCCGACGCCCGATATCCTGGGACCTGGGGTGGCCAGCAACTTGCTTGATCTCGCCTTCCCTGCATGAGACCCAGGTGGTTCCCGGTTTGTGGGCTAGGAAGGCGACCATCGTCTAGTGCGACGCAAATAACCGTTTTCTTGAGACAAGACACTCTGAGCAACGCCAACCAAGGCATGCATTCCTCCGTTCTACCAAGTCACCTAGCCAACGGCAGATGACCTCTACATGGTCGGCTCTGTCCTGGTCTGGCAGTTTAAGTCCAATCGGCCGTGTAGGTTATCTGGACAGTCGATACGACGCATCCTATTATGTGAGCCCCTTCCCCTACGTCACCCGTCCAAGACAAAGTGGAGGTAGCCGATGGTCGAAACATTTTCGATGAAAGATCGTCAACAGCAAAGCACCTGGCTTGACTTCGAGCTGCCACAGCCGCTCGGTCTTACTCCTCGGCATTATTTCACTGCAATGACTCCTTTCCTCATATCTAATCGCGTTCCCTATCCGAACATTAAGGAAAAGTTACGTGCGACTTCGAGATGCTACGCTTCGACCGCGGGGGAACTGCCTGCTGCAGGTACTGGGCAACGTGGTTGAGCCACCGCAAACAGCCGAAACATAAGAATCGAATAATAGAAAGTAATTTAAGTATCAAGTCAGATTGACGAAAGATGGATAATAACGGCTTATTTGTAGTCACTCGGGCTATGGTAGGTGAATAAATTTCTTCGGAATATATAGATGGAAGGATAGGATATACTTTGGTCGCCAGAGATATATGATGGAGAACGGATGTGAAACTCGGGAAAGGCAGTGGTTGGGATAACTGTACAGGAATAGGACAGACAAGCTGTAAATATGTATATTACTATGCGGATATAACTGAAGATGGGGTCTCGAACATTTCATCCTTTTCCTATTCTTTCTTTTTCAGGGGTTTCGAGCACATTACACTCTTATTATTGACCCCCTATCCCGATCATCGCTGCACTATGGAATATCCCGGGACACTTACAGTACTCCAGGAACCTCGGAGGGCTAGCCTCCATTTGGCAGCTAACTGGTCTTACTGACTCTAGTCTTGCCACGGTCATGGTTTCATTAATTCACCAGTAGGATAGACCACCAGGGGTATGTGTTGGGCGTTAGGAACTTTCACCGGTGGAAAGCAGTCAGTGCTGCTACCTAGGATCACCGTTCTAAACAGTTAAAACGTACTCACTGTACGTCCGCACTAGATCTCATCACATATTGGGGTGATCACCAAGATAAGCTATGATCGTATCTCATATTGGTTGAACACTTGTTAAGGCTGCGCAGTGTTGAAGCGAGAGTCAAGGTCTTGCCAACAGGTACAGTGACATGCCTCCTTGTCAGTGTTGTGTATATATAGGGCCGTCTGCCACCTAGATAGAAAGCTAGTCTGACCTTAATGAATATCCTTATTATCCTCTATTTCAGCACACAGGCACCGCTTTCCATCACGCGAATCAGCTCCTTGCAAAACCCTAATTCTCCTAGGGATAAAGTTGAACGATTATTTTACCTGCCAGTGGAAGTGACAAATAGATTTGTGGTGATGCCAAAGAATACCAGTTGGCGAGCAATACATCTCACGGTGATGAAGAATGACTCGAGAGCAATCACTAATCGATGATGAATGGTTCCAAACAAAAGATCTCAGGCCTCTACGGGGCGTTGGTGAATAGGTCACAGTGTAAATAACTCCTTCCAAAAAGACGATTAAGACATATTCCTTACTGCCTACAGTCCTCCATACTATGTATTTCTCCTCCAGGCTCCGTTGCCGGTTACTCTTCTTGATATCTGGTTTTGGAAGCTTTCCTCCATACCACTCGCGCGATCCTCGCCATTGCAGCACGACTGGGTTAACAGGTACTTCATGAGCTCATGTTAACCGCCTTCAACAGCCGGAGGAGACAGGAAAGTTGAGGAGAATTTGAGACCATTGCTAATGAGAAATTGAGCAACGCCCTGGTTTCGGCACCCCATGGATATTCTCAGAAGTCCAAAGCTCCGTTGGCCTGGGCGCTGTTGACGTCACACCCCTTTCGCAGGAGGAGTGCTATCACATCGAGACGGTTTGTTGCGACCGTTACCGCAAGGCTGGCACTGGCACGCTTATACAAAGAGAGTGTGGAGCCATACATGGGCCAACGTTCAGGGGGATAACGAAAGTGATTTTTGAGGGCTCCCGGCCATCGCGTGACATAGGTGTCAATGGCCGCCTCCGGTCGTTTTACGTTTCGGCTCTACAAGATATACCAGAGAAGGCTTTGGGCATTTGGGCACCGATGTGGTGTGCTTAGACTCCAACGTAAGGCGTCACACGCCCGGCAACCATTCTCAGGCATTGCTGTTGCCTGGGAAGCCCGCACAATGCGGGCCTTTTGACATACTCTGCACTCTCCCTAGGCTTTTCAAGGAGGCCACATCAGAAAGCTGGCATTGCAACGAAAGATATTCAATCCTCAGGCAGTACAGTGTGGGTCATGCTAGAGCAAATGAGTGGGGAATGTGGGAATGCGCTTAACACCCCCTGAAGGCTGAAGATTACTTTCCATTGCACTTGCCCATTCAACATCTGCAGATAACAAGCCACAAGGCAAAGAAAGCTGATATTGGGCCGTTCAGACGACGACTCCGTGCTGATGGTGAAAGAGGTCGAGCTTCACCTCCTCCATCCTGCCTGGATCTCTTAGGGCTGTTCTAGGTGCTGACGGCGCGTACGAACCAAAGCCAAAAGCTGCAAAGGAATTCCAACTCGCGCTATTGCGGCTGCGCAGACAATTATTTAATAGATGAGGTTAGCTGTGTGAAAATTGAGACTGGTTATTTGGAAGACAGGCTTTGTATGCTGCATATCCAAATCCAGGGAGCCTCCGTTGCTGAACCGAAATTCCTGCGGACCTTGGGCCCGTTGCAGGAGCCCAACTATATTTATACTAATGCAGCGCACACAATTCGACGCCCTCCATGTGTCGCCTTTCAGGTCCAATGGCGTTTACGATTCCGGCTTCCGACCGACTAGGAATCTCGTCGGGTAGTATGCGTGATACTTCCCTGATCTCATTTCGCGACGTAGATGGGCCGCATAGACATGAATTTCCTCCTTGCTCCATCCCAAGACTTTGGACCACATATAAAGCACGAAACCTGCATCGCATCAGTCGTCCTGCGTACGTGAAACTCGGATAAGGAATCATACCTTCTATGTCTTGTTGGAGGGCTAGCTGCATATACTGCCCGATTTCCTTCATGCCAGGGTCGCTGGGCCAGCCCCCGATCGGCACCTGTACTCACAAGTCAGTACTGGTTGGAACCTAGGCTAAACTCCTATTCGCTTATGTGCTATGGGGGCATTTGTGGGTGAGTGAGGCGAGACGGCCCAGCACTTGCCTTGTAGATGGATTCCTTGATATCAACAAATCCAGCCGCCTCCATGGCTTTCCTTTGAAGTTCCTCTTCGTATACTCGGAAGCTACGGCCGAATTTCTTGCCCGCCTCCCAAAACACGCGACCCCACTGGTCTATAGCGGATCCGACGGGAACGGTTCCGTCGTCACTTCTGATCAAAGCCGAGGATTCCGTGCTCTCGAGATACCCGCCGGGTTTGAGCGTTTTATAGGCTTGCTTGAACAGCTCGTTCCAGTCCGGTATGGCGCCGATGAGCCATCGCATGTGGATGTAGTCGAAACTGTCAGGGGTGTAGGTCCATGGCTGCGTCATATCATCGACCTCGAACTTGAGGTTGGGCGGAAGCCAATGAACCTGCTGTGGGGAGATGTCTACGCCAATAACCTCAGCACTGGGAAACTGGTCGGCAAAGTCTCTAGATCGGATTAGCAAGCCTGACTTCACGGAGGAGGGGGAAGATGTTACATCGTCCATATTCCTAGATATCGGGAACATCAGCAACTCCTCGGAACTGTGTGTAGTCAACATGCACCTTACCGGTACCGCATCCTACGTCAAGGACTTTCTATAGGACCAATGTGAGAACTGCGAACGGATCACACAATGTGACGGCGGGCTTACTTGGACATTGTCGTCAATTGGAGCCAGAAATAGCTTGCCTCCTAATAGTAAAGTTGCCACGTGGTGGCTGTCGAGTTTCAGCACGGCCACTCCCTGCCCACATCGTCTCCAAAGACAAGCTTACATCAGGTCCAGAGATTCCTCATGCTGCGCATCGTTCGGGTTCCTGGACACGACTTTTAGCATACCCCAACAGCTCCGGAGAAAATAGCGAAAGGCATACCAGGACTGAGCGTTGCCGCGTTCGCTGTGGAAAGTCCGACCGTGCACCGTCCGATACTCCAGGATACTCGCCGTCAGCGAGGCCGTCGAGCTTGCATTGTCCAACTCGAATGCCGAGTCAACATCGCCATCCTGTGCTGCGGTTATTGCCCTATTCCCAGTCCATTGTTCGCCGCGGCCGTTACACACCTCTGGTCCTTCCTGAGCTTGCCAATGGGAAGCCGGAAGAATGTTTTCAGCAGGTTCGTCGCTGTCTTGTGCTACGTTCGATGGCGTAGCGGCGGCGGGACTACCCGTGGTGGCGTCCGTGCCTGGCGTGCCACCTCTAGCCCCTGACGGTTCTGCCGATTTCTCCCTAGTCACCTCGGTGGATGGTTCGGTCATCTTGGTGGGAAAATATCTCTGAATCGCCTACAGGGGCGTGACGGGGACGGATACAATTTTTGTGCGATGAGTTTTACAAATTGGCGAACAGAAAATGAGTAAAATAGACACTTGTGAAGCCCCCCACCGAGGGGAATTTCGAATTTTTATCAATCGAAGGGGTCAGTATTAATGGGCCATATTTCAATATCCGCGAGCAGGTTAGCGAATAACAGCCACCTGTCAGGGTCTCCAGGCTTTGATATCCAGTATTAGTAATACGTTGGTCCCGCATACGTCTGCACACAACACATTGTGGCCCTAACGGCAAGACCATTACTAACATCCGATGGTCTGCAGAGTGTCACACGGCAGCCGCATGTGCTTCAACACTCATTTGTAACGCGTCCCTTGGGGCGCTGATTGCCCAGAATCAAAGGGATCGCGGGGGGTTCCTCGAGATGGCAGCTGAAGGTGTTCCGGCAGCTTGTTGGTTGCTTGGACGAGGAACCTATACGATGTGATGGCTGGTGGTCCACGCTCAAATTTCCTTACCCCCAAGCCTCAAGTCTCCTGGCCCTCGTCGAGGGTGCTACAGCGGGTGTTCTACCCGGACCAGAAGATGAGAAGCTCATACTTGATACTATAAGTGCAGTATCCCGCCGGATTGGACTCGAAAAGTTTCATTATGGCAGGTGTGTAGCGCCATGGCACGCGCCACCAATCTTTCTGCCTTTCGTGGAACCCGGACTGTAACGCTAGGCTAGCTGAGTGGCAATTCAGTTCTGACCTAGCCAATGCGCCAAGCCATCAAGGCCGCTACATGGGTCAAAGTTGAGAACACCTGCAGAGTCGGAGACTGTACGGATCGCGCTATACCCCAGAAGTAACCAGCCACGGTCTGACTGGCTCGCTCTCATGCAGTTCACGTTTGTCATCGAGGGCAGAAGTGATAATTAGATAACAGTCCTGGACTCTGCATCCTTGGCGCGAACAGATCTTTCGATGCGCGACATCCCGCGGGGAATCTTCAGCGATGAAGCCCCGTCTGCAAGTTTGCCGCATCGGTGAATCTAAGTAACCTAACACAACGTCCTACAGCCAACCAGACGCCGCAAGAAAGTTGACATGACTTTTCCAGTGCACACGATGACGGGGCCAAAGGGGTTAAAGGAGCCGCCGAACCGGTATCTCGTCTTCGCGTAATTAACGCCTCTGACAGAACGGGGATGCAGAACGTAGAATGAGCGTTCTCTTGTATGAAGATCAAAGGCAGCCCCAGGTCGGAAGATAGGTTACAATACACATTGAATTGCGAGCCTTTAACTCGAGAAGCTATACGTACTATGGTATCAGGCATAATTTTTAACACACTGTCCAGGTACCAGCGGGTCGCGCTAGTAGCCGCACTACGCAAATTTGGTGTAGCATTTACATAGGCTAACCGCAGGTACAGCGAATAATTGCAGTCCTTTTGTAACCTCTAATCCCAAGGTAGGTTATTACTAAGTGGGCTTCGAGGCCCACATACCTAACAGTGTGCTTAAAATTACTCCTAACACCATAGTAAGGCAATCGGAGATAGCGCCAGTTAAACGATGCATCCTCATTCTTGATCGTTCAGACCCGTGCGAGAATCTCCGGAACTCCTGAATGGAAGTGGCGGTTGGAACTGCTTCGGTAACTCCCTTCCAATTTCCTACCACTGCCGGGTCTTAGGTTACATGCTGATCTCATCTGTCATTGGGTAGCGACCTCTCATGGCGTTGGCCCCCAAGGGTGGGGTATAGTTGCATCTCGACAAGAGGAGCATTCGCCAACTCTGCTATGGACTCCTTTTTAAAGGACCATCGCAAGATCCTCACCTCATGGATCGATATCCTCCCGCAACGGAAACACCGTCGCAAAATACCTCATGGACCTTGTTTTAAGGAGTAGACAAGGGGAAACTGGGCTCAATTGTAAGCCAGCGATAGGTACGATAAACTATATCTGACCAAGGAGTCTAAATCATGCTGAACTATGGCAAGCCCCTCTAGTGCTTATCTACACTGAATTGCACGGGAATAACACCACAGGGCTTCATGACACTTTTGAAGTCCCGTCTCTCTCCTTTCTCCATTGTGTGCTTGACGACTTGTTCTCTAAATCATCCCTCCTCACCACTCTTCACATTAACCACCAGTTGACTCGGGCATATCCGAGTATTTAACAACCCGGTTGCCCTTCGGATCTTACTGCCATCGGAACACCATGCTCTGGTTACATGGCTTAGTTATCCGGACAATTAGACGTATGAAAAGAGGCATGAAGAGAGAACTGTGCTTGCCCCTATGTATTTTCTTACACGTTATGGTCTGGGTTTCACTCCTCGACCCTCTGGTCGAATAACCCCGGATCATAACATTAGCAGTGCATACCGCATTACCGTTTTCAGCATCGCGTCAGGCATTTCATTGAAACCCTCTTTGTAGTTGACGAGAACGTCGTTGTATCATTCCGGCCGCGTCTAACATTTAAATTAGGCTGCTTTGATAATGTGCCTTTGTGTACTCTCTTGATACTCTAGGTTCCGTGGGCCTCAGTTCTATCTTTGTGCATCATCCACCTGCGGCTCCCACCATGGCTGAAGCGATAATCATTGACCTAACAGATGAAGATGGATCCAAAAAAGTCGTTGATGAGTTGAGGACACATTTCTCCACCGTACGAGGATGGGAGTTTGAGACGCTGCTCCAGGAGGGCGCCTATGGTGTCGTGGTTCGCATCAAGAAACAACCTGGTCCGTTCGCCAGTGTTAGGAGGTTAGCGGTGAAGAGGCCGCTAGGAGAAAATGAACAGAATCAGCTGAGAAATGAGATCAAGCGCCTGAAGGTTAGAAATTCCGTTGGGGATGTTCTTATAGTCCGATGAGCTGAATTCTATGCAGACACTGCGCGGCGCAGAACACATTGTGAAGATCGTGGCTGCCCGCGATGATATCAGCAGCACCGAGAAGAACGAGAGCAATCGACTAGAAAGGAACGACGGAGGGCTAGAAACAAATATCGCAAGGCGTAGAATATCAGGATTAAAACTTCAGTTTGCTAGGCTCATGCGCCTCTTCAAGAAGCGGGCAGACCACTACCTGGTGGGATTAAACGGCCCCGTTATAGCAATGGAATATTTGGAAAACGGCACATTCGGGAGGTTGATGGCGAGAGCAAAAAGACAGGACGTCCATCTGCCTAACCTCATGCTCTGGTCGCTTTTCCTTTGCCGTAAGTGAGGCACTGTATTCCCTGTCATGGAATCTACGCTAACTCTTCCAAGTTGTAAGGGCATGCGTGGCCATGGCTTACCCTATAGAAGCCCCGGAAGGTGAACCAAATCGACTGGAGACCATCCCAAAAGATGGCAGACAACCCTCTGAGCTGTACCACGGCGATCTGCACGTCGGGAATCTCATGCTAGGCGACGCGGGCGGTAGTTTTCAAGAACACAGGATTGTCCCAGTGGCGAAGTTTATCGACTTTGGTTCCACGGCAGAGGTGCAAGGTGGAGTAACTGCAAACTTGTTGAAAGTCTCAACGGTAACGCTACTGTCAAACGACGAACTAGGCAAAAACACTGACATATCTGACAGAGGATGTTGAACCTGATAGCCAGAGGCGACGTTCCAGTCCTCCGCTGCAAGTCTAATTACGAAGGCATCCAAACTATGGCCACCGAGATCCTGCCAACCGAGGACGGCCACAAATATCCCATGTTGGATGAAGAACTGAGAGATCTCCTCGCTAGGTGCCTCGCAATCGAGCCGGACAATCGCCCGCGCCTTCAGGAGATGCTTCAGACGATCGAGACGGCGGTAAAAACGAAAACGGCGGGGGCCTTTGAACCGAATCACACGCGCGAGACAGACGTAGCTATCAGAAACACCTTACAGCGATTAGTCTACGACGCAAGTACGACGCGTGGTATCTCTTGAAAGAAAGGGGTCATACCCCAACATGGTGCGATTCAAAACTTCCCCTACCCGGCAAGGCGTTGCGCTTTTTCATGAGATAACTGCGTGTCTATGGCTTTCCTCATAATCCCCATTGGAAAGAAGTAAAAGCCCCTACCCCCTATCCTGTTACAGAAACCAAGCCGATTTATTACCGGTTTATTTAGGGATGGAGAATTTGGCAACCACGTCTGGCCAAATTACGAGCTCAGGAGAAAATTTGATAATAGTGTCAAGGGAGAAACGGTGGAGCCTTCTAACAGGGTTGTAGGTATATACACATAGGGGTCT
Source organism: Monosporascus sp. 5C6A (assembly GCA_004155035.1). Lineage (NCBI taxonomy): Eukaryota > Fungi > Ascomycota > Sordariomycetes > Xylariales > Monosporascus > Monosporascus sp. 5C6A. Next base: position 39,724 of record QJOB01000272.1, read on the forward strand.
TGGGTCTCTAGATGATAGGAGAAAGCAGCAGTTAATAAACGTTCGTATTGTCACCTAACAGGGAGATTATTCCACAAATGCTTCACTCCGTGGCACCCTGTCTCACAGACACCAAGGAAAGATTATAACCAATCCAACGCATGACACGTAACATGCCATCATGTTCGGTAGACAGGGTGCATTCGACGTGGCCAGCACAATTGAGGCGATAACACAACACCCTAGCATCTGCCCTGCGAACAGGATATGAAAGATCAAATGCAGCAGGTAAGCCCAGCGTTCCCTTTTTAGTAAAAATTACTGCGCGTTGAAAATTTTTTTGTAAGCCCCAAACTACTTTTTAAAAACAAATTTTTTAGTACGTTATAACATTACTTAAATAAAGAATATTACATTAATTATTGAAATGTAAATTTTGATAAATTAAACAAACCTTAGCTTATTTATAAACTAAACTTTTTAAATATAAAAGTAGCAGCTAAATATTAAATAATGTTAAATGATGTTAATTAAGACATTTTTAATAACTAAATGTGTTATTTAATACTATAAGATAAGTATTAGCGTTTAATATAAAACGAAAATATTTTATATGCAAGCGCTTCCGTTTCGAAAGGAAAGCGAGGGATATTCTTATTAAATTTCCGACAAAGTGTGCAAACGACTCCATCTTTCGGAGAGATTTAATTAAGCGCAGATTAATTTAGTAATAAACACTTAATTGATAATATATATTGAATATTATCACGAATACTTTTAAAAGTCTACTAATAGTAAATTATTTATTTAATTAGAAATAATTCTAATTTAATAGTTTTTTTATTATGCGTGCTTATTTTTCTATTAAAACCCCTTAAAACTTAACGTTTTTATTAATAGGTATTTCCATTAAAACAACTTTAATAAATTTAATAAGATATATATTATTATGCCATATATAACGTATAATATCAAATTTCTATAATTTTTATATAATATATTATGTATTATATAAACAAGTCGGCCATATAAGCGAATCGACCGGTTTTTGGCACATTGCAACAACAAACTTAAATTAATCAATTATAATACATTAAATCGATTTAGATTAACCGGATTTTTCGTTACTAAATATATTTACAACTTTTTTATAAATACGCGTATTATATCCGGGCTTGCTACAAACGCTATATTTTCGTTTTTCGTTTTAATCCTTTTATAACGGTTACTTTTAGCTGTTATTAGCTGTATTTTTTATTATTTCCTTTTTTTTCGGTTAAAAAGGTTGGAAAATTAAGAAAGCTAGCCGATTTGCTTATATAAACAACTAGCATAATTAACCAATAATTAAAGTTACTTATATAATTTATGTTAGCAGTAATATTATAAGAAATTAAGTAATAAATAAAAAAACCAGTTATATTTAAAAACAATAGCGAATTAAAAGTAATTTACATAATTGAATTATATTACAAATTAATATTATTAATTACGTTTTTTTCTAAAAAATGGCAAATGAATAAATATAATAATAAACTGCTATTTTAATTTCTTAATTTCATTAAAACTGTAAGATATAGAAGATATCGGTTATATTGTTATATTTAGCTAAATGCGCAGCGTTTTTATATACGTACTGTTTTAATGTAGCCTAGCAACGGAACATATATCTTACCTCAGCTAGCTTAGGTGTGACGGCTGGGTTAGTTAACCAACTATTAAACCTAGTCGTACGGGTTTATGTTGGCAGTGGTACTGTGGGAAACTGAGTAATGAAGAGTAAATTAATTACGTTTAGTAATAACAGATAATTAAAGGTAATTTAAGTAACTAAGTTGTATTATAAGCTGGCATTATTTAAGATTTATGGGAAGAAATAAGCGTATATATTCTTTTTGTTAATTTATAGTAATTATTATTGATTATTCCGGATTACGATTAATTACCGTAATTGCGGTAATTACTAGTAATTAATTTATTGTGATTATTTTGGATTATTGGATTTACCGTAATCATAAATTACGTAATTTAAGTTTATAGTCGGAGTTTGTCTTTTTGTAATTTCCGACCGTTTTGGAAAGGCTAAGCCTTATTGGGCCATAATACGATCTTTTTCCTTTCAGGATTTTTATTTTTAAAGATTAATTTGTTTGTTTGTAAATTTTGGTAAGTAACTTTTCCTTTTTATTATCATTTTTTTTAATAATTAATATGTTTAATCGAAAAGACAGGATTCGACGTAAGCTACGTTTTTTTTACCATTTGTCGCGTTAAATTCGTAAAAGCTTTTAACGATTTTAGTTTTAAAGTTATGTTTTATTTTTGGTATTTTTCGAAAGAATTAAAATGTAAAATAATGAAAAATATGTTGCGATGTAAGGAATATGTTTCCCGAGGTCGTTTTTACGATGGTACCGGCGTGCCGGTGTTTTTTTTATAAAGCATTTGTCGTAAATATTAACGTTTTAAACGAGAAGAAACATTTACAAAGGAACGTTTTTTTAGATTTTTAACGACTTTATTTGGAAATATAACGCCGACATTAAAAAGAAATAAATAAAGCCTTAGTTTATTTAATTCGGTTGCGCAAATAAAAGGCTTTGGTGCGTTTAAAAGGTGTTATTATAGTATAACGTAATCTTTAATTTTTAAACGAATTGGAAAAAGAGGAAAGGCGGGAATAGGAAGGGTTAAAAGTTAGTGTTATTGCGTTAGTATAGATTCCTGGTCCGGTGGATTAATCCGGTATCGAAAATACCGATTGGTTTATTATTAATAGTATTAACTGGGGCGTTATAATTAGCGGTTCCGGCGTTGTTAATGAAAATTCTCCAAAAAGTGCTGGGCGTTTATGAGATTTTTGGCGGGTTTCCAGGTATTTTCGGAGTTTGGGTAGTTTTTTTTATTTAACCAAGTACTTAATAAATCCGTTTTTTTTACGTACGTTTAGGATTTTTTTTTGTTTTATATATTGGTACATTTCTTTTGCCTTGTTTTTTTGTTTTGTATTAATTTTGATGGTATTTATTGTTAACTTAAGTAAGGAAATATAAAAAATTAAATAAAGCTTAATTTTCGGGGGTAACTTTAATTCGTAATTATTTTTTAAAATTTTCTTGGTAATTTTGTATAGGCCGATATATTTAAAATCGAGTTTTTGATTTGGGCGTTTGGTTTTGATGTTTTTGGTGATTAGGTAAATTATATTTCCCTTTAAAAAGGTTAGTTTTTTCAACCTTTTCTAGTTGTAATACTTCTTTATTTAATTACGTATAAATTTAAACTTTGTTTTTATTTCTGCGTATAACTATTTAAGTTATTTTAACGTTAAAATAGTTTTAATATTAACTGGGCCGTTGTTACGTATTTTTTTATAAACTTTTGGTATAAAATTAAAATTAACATTTGCTAAGGTTATCTTAATGCTTTTATAGTAGTTGGTATTATAAGTTAATTAAGTTATTAATAATTTCTTAATCTAATTTTTTATTCGTAATTAATATAATATTGTAGATAAGTTTCGAAAATTTAATTTAATCGTTTTGTTTATTTATTTATTTAAGGTTTAAATGCGTTGGATAATTTATGATTTAAGCCGATTTGTATTATAAAACCTTGCGAGAATTTAAAAGTAAACGTAATATTTTTATTTAAGATAATTTCCGTTAGCAGTCCATATATATTAAGGATGTATTGGAAAAAGATATATATTATTTGTTCTGCGTCGGTATTTTTATTATAAGGTAAAAAATAAGAAATTTCGTGAAGCGGTCGACGATAACGAAAATATTGTCGTAATATACTCTTATCGCTGGGTTTTCGGATAAGGGAAGTTTAATAATGAAATTCATAATAATCGAATTCCATAATCGCTATAAAACTAAAAATAGTTATAGTTTTTCGTAAGATTTATGCCTTAAAACCTTTGCTTTAGCGTAAACGTTGCATTTTCGTTTAACCTTTTGTAATGTTATCTTTATTTTAAAGAAATAATAAATACGCTGTAATCGTTTTAAGGTTTTATAAATCTCTAGGTATCCATAAAGTAGGTATTAATATATATTTTATATCAAATCCTGCTAATATTTTTCTGGTACTTAAATTTTATTTATTTTTTAATCGTTAAGTAAGTTATTGTTATATTGCTGTATTTTTTGATATAGGTTAAGGGGTACCGTTTTGATTATCATAATTTGTCGTGATTTTAGGTATTTTTTAAGGTAATATTAAAGATTTTGTAATTAACCTTAATTAATTTTGTTTAAGTTAGGTCGTTTACTAAAGGCATTTACTTTGCCGTTTTTAAAGTTTTTTGGTAAATAATAACGAAATCGTATTTTGTTAGCTTTTCCGCGTAACGTAATTGTTATTTTATAAATTTTCGTATAATAATAAAACGTGTAAGGTTTTTATAATTAATATAAACCTTAATCTGGTAGAAATTTCCTTTGAGTATATACTTAAATTTTCGAAAAGCCTTAACGATAACTAAAATTCTTTTATCGGAAATGGCATAATTTAATTTTGTTCCTTTTAATTTGTAAAAATAAAAGGTAATCGGATAAAGTATTTCTTAATCGTTTCGGTATTTAATTACCGCGCTTAATACGTAATTTAAAAAATCAATCTTTAGTTCGATTAGACGTTTTAGATCGTATATAATTAATATTAGTTTATTAGTAATTACGTTCCTAATTTATTAAGAAGCCTTTTTTATTTTTATCGTTTATTAAAACTTGTTTTTTTGGTAAGATTAAATAGTAATATCGTTATTTTATTAAAATATTTAATAAATTTTCGATAATAATTAACGAATCCAATAAATGCCTATACCTTTATAACGGTAATAAATGTAAGCCATTCGGCAACTGCTATAATTTTTTTCTGGTTTATTTTAATGTATTTTAGGGTAATGATACATCCCAGATATTCCATTTCTTGGATATGGAACTAATTTTTTTTACATTAACTAACAAATTAACGTTTTATAAAACTTAAAGAACTTAATAAACGTATTTTGCATATACTTTTTTAAACTTTGAAAAAATTAAAATGTTATCTAAATAATACATAACGAAAATATCCAGGTATTTTCGAAATACGTAATTAACTATCTGCTAAAAGGTTATTGGTACGTTTATTAGTCCTATTAATGTAACCAAATACTCGTACAATCTATATTTCGTTTTGAAAACCGTTTTTTATTTATGTCCTGGTTTAATTCGAATTAGGTTATACCCGTTTTTAAAATCCAAAGCAATAAACTATTTAACCCCTTATAAGTAATCCTTTATTTCGGTAATTAGTGATAAAGATGTTCTATTTTTGATAATAATGCTGTTAAGGTATTGATAATTTATTATTAACCGAAACTTACCCTTTTTTTGGGCACGAAAAATATAAAATATCCAGTTAAAAATATAGATCGTTGAATCCATCCTTTTTAAAATTTGTTTTTTTTAAATATATACGTAAAATGTGAAATTTTGTTTCGTTTAAATTATAGATAAGGTAAAATTTAAGTAAAATACTTTTCTTAAGGATTATTTTATGGGTTTATTCGTTATGCTTTAATAATTTCGTTTTAAGTTCTTTTTAAAATAATCGCTTATATTTGCGATATTATGGTGGTATATTAATTATATTTTCTTCTAGTTTTTCGGGTTAGTTTTTTAAAATTTCGTTTATGTCGCAAAATTATACCCGGATAATGGTTATAATGCGTCGAATGCGTTTATTATATCCTTTTTTTTTACGTCGTATTTTTTTAAATGGTAAAGTTTCTGTTGTATTCTTATACCTTTATTTGTTATCTTTTTTCTTATTAATCGAATGTAAAGATTTTGTTCGTTTTTTCTGCTTATTAATAAAGTATAAAGTAAATTTTACCTAGCCAGTATTTTAATCGATTAAAAGGTTATATTAATATAACTATGGTTTTTTTAAATTATGTTATAATTTCTTAACGGAATAATATCGAAATTAATTGTTTAAATTCGTCTTTTAATAAAAATCTCGAAATAATTAATTTTACGTACTATTTTTCCGTTATCCTAAATAAATGCTTAACTTTCCGCGTTTTTGATAATATAAGGGTTTTTTTTATTTTTTTATAATAATCTAAGTTAATTTATTAATTTCGAGGTAATGTAATTAACGCTTAAAATTCCGCAATCTACTATTACGGTATACCAATATGTCCTAATTCGTATTTTTAAGATAACAAGGTCGTTATTGGCTTCTATCGTCGTACTTAAAGCCATTTTGGGAAATTCTTATTACCGCTTCCGATTCGCGCCATTCTAAAGCTTTTCTATAGGTAACGTCTCTTTTTTGGGAACTCGGTAAGTTATTAAACTTGTTTCGTAAATTGCTTACATATTTTTTAAACTTGCTTTATTTAACTTTTTTAACGGCGCAGTTAAGCTTTAAGTTAGAAAATCTTCTCCTTTTGCTGGTATAGTTAGTTCACTACCTTACAAATATCGTTTTCTAATTCTCCGATAACCTCCCATCTTATATAAAAAACTAACTAATTCCAGTTAGAAAACTTTACTAACTTTTTTGCAGTATTTTTCGTTTTTAAAGGTTTGTTTTAAATATTAATTATGTTTAAATATCGGTAATAACTTTTTGGCAGTACTTATTAATTATCTTCTGGATTAGTTTTTCTTTAATCTAATAATCGCATTATTCGAAATAATACGTAAGGTTTTTTTAAAGGTACTCCTCGCCCTCCGGCTATATTAAAACTGATACTATATCTTCGATTCTTTTTTATATAGTAAAAACTCGCAATTTTCGATATTACTGCTGGTTTATCTGGTTATACCTAATCTGGATATAAAAATCGAAACCTTCTATTTATATACGGGTAATTCGGTCGTAAATTCGTTACTTTTTTTTGGCGTAAACAAGGCATCGGGACCGATTATAATTAATAAGATAAAAACTTATATGTCGCGTTTTCTAAATCTATCTTTCTACCGCCGCTTATAAAAAAACCTTAACTATTTTTAATCCTTATCGTGCTTTTTTTAAATTAATTAATATAATTATTTTTAGGAATTCCTGCTATCCCTAACAATTTTATAACTATTAAGTAAAAACCAAAAAATTCCGCTTAATTATTACATAAAAAAAAGCCTTAGTCTCTTTAACCTTTATCGTATTTCCGTAATAAGCTGATAGTTATCTTAAATTCGGATTATGTTAACTTATTTGCTATTATTCCGACCTTTCGGTAACCTTTTAGGTACTAAAGTTTAATATATTTTTTATCGGGTTTTTACGGCGTTTTGTATCGTTTAGCAACATATCCCATTTTGTTACAATTATAACACTGTACCTGGCTTATATCTCGTCGTTGAGTAATACCAAATTCTATAAATCCTGGAATTATTCCATAAAAAATAAAAAATATTTCGTGTTTTTTTCCTTAATTAACTTTAAAATATCCAAGCCGTAAAATAAAATGTCCTTATTGTTTTTATCGTTTTTTGAATTACCGATTATTAATTCTTATTATTTCCGTAATATATTTATTAAATATCGTAAATTATAAAAACTTAATAATTTCGTTTTTAATATTTTTTTTAACTTTTTGTAAAACATGTTAATTAAAGTATTATCCTCTTTATCCGTCTATTTTGTTCTTACCATAAGGTTCCCAAATTCTACAGCATATTTAAAAACCAATCCTTTTTAACGTAATTAGAAAATTTATTAAATTACAACTCGTTCCTTATCCGGGTTTTCGAAATTACTCTTAAGCTTATTTTCGAAATTAACGTAACTGGAAAAAATCTTTTTAGTAATCTTTTCTTAATCGGACTTCCTTTTTTTAGGAAATCTTTTATAATAAATTCAAACCAATCGAAAGCATCTTTTTTAAACAAGCCGTAACAACAAAAATTTAATCCGTTAAATTAATAAACTCTTCGAAATAAAAGTAAACCCAAACCTAAGTTAAGAAATTTTAAACGTTCTCTTTCCCGTTATACGGCTAAAGTTTCTTAAGTTTTATTTTACGGGTACTACCCGGAATTAACTAAGCTGCTATTACTTAATTAATAAGTTATTAAACGGTAAACTTAAGGGTAACTGTTATTTTTGCATTAGTCGATATATTAACGGTTCGAATATTGCTTAAAATTTAATTATATTATTAAATAAAAACTTATAACATATAACGGCTAGGTTAATTAACCAACTATTAAACTTAATCGTATAAGTTTATGTTAGCAATAATATTATAAAAAATTAAATAATAAAAAGTAAATTAATTACGTTTAATAATAATAAATAACTAAGGATAATTTAAGTAACCAAGTTATATTACAAGCTAATACTATTTAAAACTTATGGAAAAAGATAAGCGTATATATCTTTTCTATTAATCTACAGTAATCACTACTAATCACTCCGGATCACAACTAATCACCGTAATCGCGGTAATCACCAGTAATCAATCCACTGTAATCACCTCTAATCACTGGATCCACCGTAATCACAAGTCACGTAACCTAAGCTCATGGTCGGAGTTTGTCTTCCTGCAGCCTCCGACCGTTTTGGAAAGGCCAAGCCTCGCTGGGCCATAACATCAGGCCTCCCTGGCTCGTTTTCCAATTTCTTCAAAGTTACTTAAATACCGCTCCATAACGCTAAAAATCAACCAATTAAATCCCAAATCCCTGTAACGAACCAGCGAGGCTTAAGTTGTAATTATATAGAAAAAAGGTCTATTTTCTAGATTTTATTTTTTTTAAAAAACTGTAATAACTTAACAAGAAAACGATTTCTATAAATATATATATATTTATACGATTTCTTATATCATGGCGTATTATGTAGGATAGAAATTAAATTCAAGCCTTAGTTGCCAAGCTGAGCTAATATACAGAAAATAATTACATAATAAAATTTCCACGATATATACTATACCCAGTATTTTCGAACACGATAACTGATCAAATAGGTTTTACGGTTAGGATAGATTGCATACCTTAGTCCGTGCTTTACTCCGATACCGACATATATTTAATATGTATTTAATACTTCGTTATTACTGGTTACGGCTTTTATATTCCATTTTATTTATTTTATTTTATTTTTTATTTTATTTTATTTTTATTTTTATTATTTTTTTACTTTTTTTTTTATATATATATTTTTTATATTAAAATAACTTTATATTTATATATAGTTTTCATGTATTTAAAAATGCTTAAAGTAATTTTAACAAAATATATATCTTAAATTTTTTAAAAGCTTTAGACTATTGTTTGGGGTTAAATACCGTTGTAAATATATTAAGTTTTGGTTGTTTGAGATGTTATAATGTAATGTGCTCAATTTTCAATATGCAGTAATTTTACCTCGGTAGACAGTTCTATTGCGTCCCGAAAATCCGGCATCGGTACCCGGAGCCAATGAGTCACAGTCGGACCCGGGGACCTATCAATTTGAGGGCAACAGGATCCCCTCCCTCGTTGAGAATCAAACGCCTACAAGCGCCACTCGTCATACGGGTTGAGACCTTCCCGGTGCAACCATCTTCAGTCACTACTTAACGAGTCTTTATCATATCAATCAACTCTCGGACTAACAATTGATAACCATGCTTTAGGAGAAGATCAAGTCCCTCGTTTCTCAATGCCTCGCTACGACGAGGACTACGGCGACGCCGCACATTACTATCAGAAAATGCGACCAAGGGGCCGGCACACTAGCCGCCCGGGACAGCGGGGATCGTATTCGGACGACGAGGTGGAATACGGCGAGGCGGACTTCCAGTTTGCTCGAGATTCCCGCGGGGACAAGTCCTATATCAAGAGTCCAACCATAAGACTGCACAATCCTTCGCCTTCCCGAAGCAGGAGCAGGAACAAGGATCGCCCCACCGCCGAGCACGCAAGTAGCCATAAGTTTGGATCATTTCGCGGGGCCTCAATCCCGGCCCATCGGCACTACGCCGGACGTGATGATAATGATGCGGCTAGGGGTCGCTTGTCGCCCTCTACCGCGAATTATTTCTATGGAGGCACAAAAAGATCGTATGACCGGGCCAGCCATAGAGCACATGCAAGAGCTTCGAGTGCGGATGTTACCCGGTCATGGTACGGACCACAACAACCTGACCGACAATCTGCATTGACACAGCCGCCTATACCGGAAGATTCACGACCCTCAGGCTCGGCTAAGGGTCCAAGGCCATCCGGTTGCGGGCGGGCCGAGATAGAAGATCTGCGGGGACTACACATACCCATCCCACATCAGAAATTCCAAATGCCACATAGGCGGGTGACGGAGCCAAAATATGCGCCACAGGAACCCACAGGTGACACCCGGATTAGGCCTGCTACAATACCAATAACAACAGTGCCAGAGGATCTGAGGACCCGCTCCTGGACACCTTCGGCGCTGTCGGTGGCGGAACAGGAAGAATTTAGGGCCACCCAGTCCAACCACAGTGGGCCGGACAAGACAGAACCCGGTATACGTACCGGTCGAACTTCTTCCTTCCGGAGTTCGATAGCCCCGACACTACCGTCTCGAGCGTCAACGGGCTCAATCCCAATCTATAGTAGCACCGCCACGTTTCAGTACCATAGCGTCCAAGGGGCGGAATTTAGGCTGATCTGCCTCCTCCCGGAGAACATGTCGATGATCAAGTGCGAGATCATACACGCGTCGCTCGAAAGCCACCCGGAATACGTGGCATTATCGTACGCATGGGGCGACATCGACGACACAAGGAAGATCCAGATCGACGGCTGCCCTTTCACAGTAACGTCCAGCCTGCATGCTGCGCTGACCGCCCTCCGCAAGGAGCACGGCCCCATGACCCTGTGGGCGGATGCATTGTGCATAGATCAGAACAACAAAGAAGAGCAGTCTCACCAAGTACAGCTAATGGCCAGGATATACAGCCAGGCCAGCTCGGTCGCCGTATGGTTGGGCCCAGAGAAAGAAAAGAGTGCTCTCGCAGTCGATCTATTACGTAGGGTATCAAGCGTGGGTTATGATGCCAAAGCCATGAAAAGCTTGGCTGAAGATGAATCGATACGACATCAATTCGCCGCCTTAGTTGCGCTATTCGAAAGAGATTACTTCGGCAGACTCTGGGTTGTTCAGGAGGTTTTGAATGCGAAATCAGTGACCGTCTATTGCGGTAACAATAGCCTTGCTTGGAGTGTGTATGTCGATGCCTCCAAAGCCTTCCAGCTCCATAAGAAGTACCTGACACGTGCTTTCCGCGGCGGCCTGAATTACGGGAAGAACGTGTCGATCTCTCAACAGCAGTTATCGTACACTTCGGTCCTGAGCTCGCTCGGGCCGGCAAGCCTAGAGAGCTTGAGGCCATGGCGAAACGAAGGACCGGAATCTCTTTTGGAGGTGCTTAATATCTGCCGTAGGAAGCTTACCGGCGAGCCTCGGGATAAGGTTTTTGGCGTGCTCGGGATCCTGCCCGAAGACGTGCGGTATTATTTCCCGCCTAATTATAACGAGTCGCTAAGGGAGGTGTACACTAACGTCGTGGACTTCCTGTTGCATACGACACGCTGCTTCAACGTAGTCTGCGGGGCCATTTATTTCCCGCTATATAAAAGCAACACCAACTTGCCGAGCTGGGTGCCGGACTGGTCACATCCCCCGCAAACGAGTCCGCTGGCTTTGTCGTACGATTTCTCAGCGACGGGCACAACGGAGGCTGAATTTAGGTTCGTCGATCCCCCGCGATGGACTAAGCTTGAAATATCTGCCATCGACCTGGACAGCGTCGCCTGCCGGGGCATTGCAGTCGGCACTCTATGTGGGCTGGATGATTCCTTGATGGCGTTCCTGCATTGGCGTGCTAAGTTTCTCGAGAGGGGACGTATAAGTGATGATGCGTTCTGTCGCACGCTCTGCCTAGGCCAATCGAGGGAGTGGCGCGTCGGCCAACGTCCTGGCGAGTGGGTACGGGTTTGCTACCACGTGTTCGCGTCCCTCATCAACGAACGCCTTAAATATATTCAACTAGACAGACAGCTCCAGTGGTACGCTGACTTAACAGAAGACGAATCGGGCGTGCTGAAGGAAGACAGGAGAAGAATCCTAGAAGAAAACTGTGCATGGCGAATGATGAGCCGATGCTTCTTCATTACGGACAGCGGCCTTGTGGGGATGGGAACGGGCTTCATGGACCCTGGTGATATAGTGTGCATCCCATTAGGATGTAGTACCCCTATTCTTTTGCGTCGAAAAGGGGATGAGTACCGGTATGTTGGTGATGTCTATGTTGATGGGTATATGCATGGGGAGGCTGTCGATCAACTCAAAACTAGGAGAGGTACGAGTAAGTATGTTCTCCATTGAGTAAATGGGTAGTTACAAGTACCTAAGGTAAGAGATACCTGATGTATATCCAGATAGGCTCCTATTAAGCCATTCGCTCCTTTAACAGGGAGGTCAGTGTTAAGCATGTGCGTAAATTTCTGTCCCGCCAGGAAACTACAATATCAACCGCCTTTACTCCAAGCCGTCCCTGAAGTCTTCCTGGCAATCATAAGGCACTGCAAGTTCCCGGCAGAGTACTTTTTGGGCGCAGCACGGCATAGAGGTGCTCAAGATAAGTGCGTATTTCTCCTTCGTTGCAAGGAGTCTTGCAGTTTTGACGACATTCTTGATTTCGCAGCCGTTGAAGTGTCGCCTTGGGAGGTCTTTCATATCGCCTGTGGTGATGGCGGGCCCAGTCCCGTGAGACACTGCTTCGTCCGGGCCCTGAATGAAATTCCGCCGGATCTTGTGTCGGGAGGTAGCATTCAGTGGTGGATAGTCTATCGTCAGATGGATGCGCGACTCGAAGGCCGGGTCGAATGCCTTGACACGATTGGTAGTCAGCAGTAGCATGCCTCGGTAGTATTCGAGGAGTCGCAGGAATGCAGCCACAAGTTGGTTGTGACTCGTCCTCGCGCTGGACCGCTCTTGGAGGAAGACGTCACACTGTCTTGGAGCGGGACTGCGCCCCAGCTGGTAGGGCTTTAGGATCCTCTCTAGGTTCGGTTCCACCTGAGAAGCTGTTTCACTAAGCTCGCCAGAGCTCATTGCATACAGAGGACACTCCATCCCCTCGGCTACCGACTCAACCGTCAAAAAGTCTTTCCGACGCCGATAAGTCCTTGGAGCAACATGATGACTCCTGGCCTTTGCCCAGAATGACGTCGTCGAATTTGTCGGATCGCGGAAGTTACTCTTGCAAATGCCAGGATAACTTTCTTGTAATCATCTTATGGCGTCAAGCTCTTAAATGCATTATGATTCCACTCCACCTCGTCAGCTCCGTTGGCAGGCAAAACGCCCCAGGACTTGTAGGTTAAGGAGTAGCTTCGGATTATGAGGTATAGAGCGCATACTGAGAATCTCTGAGACTCTTCCAGCGTGCTCCTGTGGGTTCCTTTTGCTCCTCGGTGACTTCCTGAAGCTAGGTGCTCATACTTGCGCTTCAGGGATTTCTGCTTCTGTTGTATGGAATGGGCTCCGTCCTCTTTTTCGAACAAGGGTTTCTGACAAGCCTTCAGGAAAGAAGCTGTCATACCGCTCGTGTTCTACAAGGGGGGGCCTGCATTATGTTTAAAGAACGAAGCTGCATCGATAACCACCCGAGCTTTATGCAGTGAGAACTCGCGAAGGTGGCGGTCCTTACCGCTCCGGAGTTGAGCGACGCCCGAGAATGATATGCGATGGAAACCGTTGAGCTGCTAGAACTCGTGACCCCTGGTCGAAAGCACATCTCAAATTACGGCGTTTGGGTGCTTCGAGATCGGAATGCAACTCAACTCCTGGATAGGCACTAAGCCCTTGCACTGCTCGATACGAAGAGAGGCGCTAAAGTATCCGAGAGTCCCGCCGTCATATCCACATATTGGCACCGCAAATTGTAGTGTGTTCCGGTAAAATAGGAGCCATCATCAGTCACTCAGTACAGCTGGGTATGGCCACCAACGGAGGAAACTACCTCCATAGTAGGTGGGAAGAGAACCCACACGTGAGCGAAGTTCATTAGACCACTCCTCAGGGGGTCGTCAGCTCGGGCCTTGGTAGGTATGACAGCTTGACCAGCTTCTCGACAAGGTTGTAGAGGAGTCCAAGGTAACACCGCGATGTCTCGTCTGTCTGTGCAGTATCGTCCTTGCAAGACGGTCGGATTTGAGGCAAAATGTTGCAACAAGAAACGAGGTATCACAAACCGTGGGCAAAATGAAACTCTGGTTTCTTCCAACGTAGGCAACAGTTTAAATTCAGGTTTCTATTCAACAAAACTTCTCTTCGGAGAAGAAGTAGATATCCGTGGGGTTTGGTGCTTCTGGTTCCTATGTCAAAAACTGAAGATAATAGTGAGACAGGAGATGAAGTCGCGAACATGCATTATCCGTTTGGCGTATTGATTTGTTGCTGCAGAAGGCCAACATCCTTTCCATATAGACTGAAGTATAGTATTTTCGGGTATGCACAGGAACTGTGGCTTCCGGGAGGAGGCAATGGAGCTAGTTCATACTGTGAACTCTGGTCGATGCCTAGGAATGCGGAAAGACTACTTTTTGGCAGCTATAGTTACCAAGATGTGTTGTGGCATGTCAGAATCTAAAAACAGGTAATTACTTTTTCGGAGCAGGCGAGAGTGGCCAGAAGGGGGAATGGATCATGATACACAAAATACTTTAGAGTACAAGGAACACTTTGCCTATAGTGCGTGAAGTAGACTTGGAAGAATGATAGGAATGTCTAATTACCACTTCGTGCTTGCACCATAACCGAGAGGAGGGTTCTTAACATCTAATATGCATGAGACGAAGACTGAAAGGAGCTACCCAAACCTCCACATACTCGATCGTACCTAACTGTAATCCTATATGGAGCACACCGGATTAAGTCCCGACCTAATGCTTCGGAACCTACTTCGGGCCCGCTTCCTACAGAAGAGACAACCAAGCAGCCTATCATGACTATAGCATATGAGGGCTTAAGAACTATGTTCATTAACTACTACAACCGGTAGTATAGAAATACCAAATAGGTCTTTCCACTAAGAGCATGATGTCTCTCCTCGCCTTCAGAGATTGAAACTCTCGTCCTCCCTCACCTTGGAGGTCATTTAACCCGGCCAGATCGTCGCCTGGGTTGCATTACTCCGTTACTGTAGATATTTCGTGACACTCAGCATATGTCATAGTTAAGAATTGACCACATATAACGCTATTGCTAGCGATGCAATAGCGGCGTCGCTTTTACGACAGCATATCAACAAATAGATATTCCTCCCTGTCACAGAAGAAATTGAGGCTATATTGACAGCTCTGACTCTATGGAGGGAAAGATCTTCCCGAGCCACCTAGCCTGATCGAAGCCCTTTTTATAGAGCCTGGTGGAGCTCACCAGGGTGTCTGATTGCGGCCTTTTAGACCCCGTTTTCCCATAACATCCCCTAATCACTGAATGATGAGCATCCTGTGTGGAGCCATAACCCCCGTCTTAAATATCCAGGCATGACCGCTTTGTGCAGATTGATCGCAAAGACAGGCAGGCCACGTCCACATCCTCGATGGTGGAACCGTCATATACCTAACCAATTACAATACATCTTACCACGGTAATACTGCCACTCCTCGCTAATGTTGGGCTTGCTGCGTCTCGAAGAAAGGGGCACCTCATAGAGGAGTCTCAAGTTCTCGGCAGCAGGAAGCAGTGCGCTCTCTGGCGATGCGGGGGCAACCAAGACAATACCCCAAATATTCTCGAGGCTTCCAGGCGGTGCGATCATGGAGGTACCGTGATCTTTCCTGAAGATGCTAATTACTGGATCGGGGACGCGGATAAACCCAGTCATGCATGATGCGAAGGCCGAGTGGTGCGGAAGGTGGACTGCAAGTCTCCCCAATGCTCCCTTATCTATATGCCCGACCGGAATCATCTAACCGCGCCGCTTGCGCACAGATTGTTAGCAGACCTGGGGTACTGGTGAAACAACACCTACGAGATCGCGTTCCAGAACCACGCGGCCGGAATCGTCTTCTCGGGCTCCGGTCTCAAGATAGACGGGGACGACACCGGTCTGATCGACGGCGACGGCGACGCGTGGTACGGCACCGAGCAGGGCAAGACGCGACCCGGTCGTCCCACGCCTTCGTCCTCCGGAGCATCTCGGACATGGACGTTAGTAACTTCAAGGTGTTGCAACCGTCACTCTGGGCTGTCAACGTCATGAATGGGACGCGCATGAATTTTGATAACGTCCTGGTGCATGCCACCAGTCACGATGCACCGCCTAGTAACATTTGGACCGGAAACACGGACGGATTCGGTGAGCTTTTCTAAGCCGGAAGGTTGTGACTTCGGCTGATGGCACCACTCTTTTCCTCCAAGACTCAATGGAGGCTCGTGGCATATCTCTGTCCAACCCCGTTACAGGGGAGGTGATGATTGTGTCGCCATCAAACCACGATCTTACGGCACCAGTATCAATAACGTGACCTGCATTGGGGGCAACGGCGGGGCTATCGGTAGTTTGGGACATTACCTAGAAGATAGTTCCATCGAAGATGTGGTTTTCGACGGCGTCTCAGTATGTCTGACCCTCGCCAAATACGCTCTCAATACGTGATACTGATACTTAATCCTAGGTTTTGCGAGACTTACAGAACCTCAGGGACTCGGCATACGTCAAGACATGGATGGGAGAACTCCTGCCGCAAGACTCGTACCAGTCAGGGGGCCTGCCACGGGGCGGCGGCTGGGGCCTCGTCCGCAACATAACATTCCGCAACTTCCGGCTTCACGGGCCGAACCACGGGTCCATGATTACGCAGAACGTCGGTAACAATGGGAGGGGCTTCGAAGGCACGAGCAAGGTGGAGGTGCGGGACGCTCTGTTCGAGAACTGGACGGGGTTCCTGGCGGGCGAGACGCGCATGGCTACCTTCGGCTGCTCCTTCGTCCACCCCTGCTCGGGCATTGAGGGTCGCAACGTCAGCCTACTGAATTGGAGTCAGGGTATTCCTGTTGATAATGGGATGTGTTACGTATATCAAGTCTGGTAGCGTAAAGGAGATCGCGGGGGAGAGCTGCACTTGGGGATCGCATATCGCTGGCAGGCTCTAACTATAATAGCTGAGCGGCCTCTAAGTACGAAGGTGTAACCAATGGCTATCATTATCTCTATATGCGTACGGAAATTATGTTTTTTTTAAACCACCTTCCCCAAAGAACTACGGGCTTTTAGTTTTCACGTTAAATAATTTACTATTGTAGGTAGTTCAATGCGGGTTAATCAAACTTTATATTTCAACTTCTGGGCAGGTGGTCTAATTATTCAATTCATCCCCTGCGCTGGTTCAAAGGTCTCAAATACTGGAGAGGCGCTCCATGTCTCGCCTCCACATGCTTAGACCAGTTAATTCGCAGCTCGGGTCCCCTTATCATCTTTATATACCACGGTTGCATTGCTCATGTTGGAATAGTTGTTAGAACAGGGGTAACTAGAGCACCCGCGCCTCTGTCTATATATAGTTGTGCAGATCCCAAACCCTCAAGGCCGGTAACCTAGTATGCAGTGTAGTGAATACTCGAGCCTTCTTTAACGGCTCACGCTGGCTTTCCTGCCTCCATACCTTGCCTTAGCTGACACACCCAACCAGACTAGACACCGATACCTTCGTAAAGCATCGAAAAACAACTCTTTCTAAGCCCCCTTAACATGTCATGACCCTTTAATGCCACCGTGGATTTTCCGGTCCAAAGGTCGGCTCATCCTCACCGATATTGCCTGGTTTGGGGTGCTCTGTGAACGTTTGTCGTATTTGATTCGCCGGCCGGGCCGACGAACCCAGGTTCGGGTGCGACTTGGTTATCGTTGTTTCTGAACCTCCTCTCGAAGCGGTGACGGAACAAGACGTAAAGCATGGTACGGACCCCAAGCGTAGCCGGGAGAACAGCGGTAGCAATTCCGGCAACAGCGCTTTGGCTCAGGTGCTTGTTACTCTCTGGTGACTTCGGTATGGCCTTGGACTTGGACGGTGTGAGTTGCTGGCGCCTCACCCTCCTCGCTGTGGGTCCGTAATTGCTGTTATGAGCCTGTTCGCCATTCTAACATTTCAGCCCGGGTGGGAATGCATTTCAATAAACTGGGATGGCACTCTCAGCTCGTTCTTCCCAGGGGGAGCTTATAGATACTAGTGAACTGCTAGGTAGGTCACAGCCTGCACAGTCATTTTATCGCTATCCTTGGTTTCACTGATGTCACTTCATGGATTGCGATCACCGGGCTGCGTCTTGGCCGTGGTGACATGCTTCCAACAGCGTCTCAGCCTCAACGAGACCCAATGAACGTGAGCCCTCGTGTCTAGTTGGCCCTGCGAGAATGCACTGATTGTCAGGATTTCAAAACCAACCATTACAGCAAAGGAGGTAAACTCTATGATCAGCCGTCGAACGACTACCTAGCCACGCCAATAGTGAAACGGGCCGTCAAAAGCAGTGTGACGGTACGTTGATCACTTGCACATCGTGGCATCACCCGCAAGCATTGCCATAGTTTCTCTATGTATCATATCTCGCGAAAGCATTCTCCAATAGAGTTCACAATTCAACATCCTGTTTTGTGTATTTGTCGTGTGTTCTACGCGACTGGGTCCCCGTGCCGGGGCTCACCAGACCCCGCAATATCAGCGCGGCACATCTCGAGCTTATCGACATCTCAGCGGGCGGACCCGGGGTGGGCCAGGATAATCAATATTAGCTAGCTCCGTAATTCGGCTCCGCAACTACATCGCCGGTGAGGCAAACGGGAAAAAGATGGCCGAGATCATGAGGATTTATGTGGATGATTCCGTGTCGTAGTTCTCACTGGGTGTTGGTGATGACGAGGGCCCATGAAGGTTTGCTAGGAGGAATACGAGTGCCTTTCCCCAAGGGGATCCTCGGAGAACTAGGGTTCCATTGACGGTGTAGCCGCTATGCCCTGACGCCGTATAACCGTATTATTAGGTGTCAAGCATACTAGGCAGTATCTACGGTTGGTTGCAACTGTTCGCTCATCGTCTGCTGTCTACCCGGAAGAACCAGCAGGCGATGGTCCGAGTCTGAGGGTAACGGCAAGCGGCAACTGACGGCCCCACGCGGGCTAGACCTGAGCACGGAGTTTTGATCTCTATGAGGGGAGTCTTACCGTAACTTATATCGTATTCTCGTCCTCTACCGGAAGACGGTAGTTATTAATTAGTGTTGATCTGGAGCCTTCTCACGTTGCGGTCTAGCACTGACAGGGATGGGATTTCTCTTCCTAGCCACTCACATTTCCAGGACAAAATGGCGGAGACCCCTTGTCGGTCAGCCCTCCCAGCCCCGCGAATTTTCCACGTTGTCAGCGCGCCTTACAAGGATCAATGAATACTTCAGCTGCACGTCAGCCACGAGCACAAGAGTATTTCGGATGGTTCCTCGTGTGTGATTAACTTTAAGTCGCATATAGAGATTTCTTTTGCTGCTATTTCTGAGACCCATCCTTCCGTCTTATATATTTCAATTTGTAAATCCTGTCTGGCATCGTTGTTCGACCGAAAAGGAATCCCTCCTCTGCCACTTGGCCCAGCCGCCTCGGCGATCCTCGATCCAGATCCCACGTTGCGGTTGTGACCGTATAATAGGGCGTTCCTTTCGGACTATTTTAAGCCATCGTTGCGTCATTTCTATTGGCTTCCACTCCTATGAAGACCCTGCCTTGCTGCACCAACCATATTATTCAGAAACACCCAGCTTGCGCCAGTCCCAACCAACACCGTCAGTTCAAACCTTTTGGTGGTCGGGTTCCCCAAGCCCCTGTTTAAACTCAACGACCGGGAACCCAGTTGATGGTCCTTCAATAAACGGATATTGTGACTTGACGAAGAGGATTTGAAAACGACCTGTCTCTGTACAGCGACAGGCCTACGTTAGCCACTTTGTAAATCGCTCCTACAAGGGCATATCACGAAACCACGAGGTTACCTTGCTTCCACTGCGGACGTACGAATCCTGCCATACCTATTTCAGCGCTCAGGTGGTAGCAGGGACACGGTTGCCCACCGTTCGCCAATCAGCACGCATTTTCCACCGCCAGTCTTGTCAGATATCGTCTCTCTCCAACCCGACGCAGCGGTTCACAGCCCATCCATCCATCCATCCGTCCATCCATCCATTCTACAGCACCACAGCGAGACCCCGCCTTTTTTTCTTTAGGCAGCGAGGATCTAGGACTCTCTATCTTACACAGCAACACCAAGAAACCTCAGAATCGAACGAGACGGCACTCCTTCACAAAACATCGACTCCGTAGAACTTCCCACCGTTCGGAAAGCGCACGGTAAAGATGATGTTCCGGATATTCTTCGCCTTTTGGCGATTCATGCAGATCGTCACGCTGGTAAGTTATTCCTCCTCCCATTTCGGCGCAACGGGAACCCCACCCAATACCGACAGCAGCGACACGCACAGCGGGGTACGGTGTGCAATATATCCCGGAGGTCCCTTGCGCTCGAGCAGACAACACCAATCCCTATTCACCCACCTATCCTCCTAGAACAAAGACTATGCAGAGTAACTCGCCAAGCTAACCTGTCACCATGTAGATCCCGACGATGGGCATGCTGGCCTACTTCGTGCACGGCTTCGTGGAGGAGAACCGGCTGACGCCGAACCTGTACCTGGTGACGTTCATCGTGTCGGTCATCGCGCTCGCGTGGGCGCTGTGGACCCTGTTCAGCTACCACCACTCGTCGGCGAACGCGTGGGCGGTGGGGCTCGTGGACCTCCTGTTCGTGGGCGCGTTTATCGGGGCGGCGTACAGCATGCGGGCAATGGCGCGCGCCGACTGCGCGCAGGTCCGGGCCGGCGACCCGACGGCCGTCTCGTTCGGCATCTTCGGTACCGCGACGGTCAACACGACCTACGGCGCCGCCGTCGACAGGACCTGCGCCATGCTCAAGGCCTGCTTCGTCTTCGACATCATGAACGCCATCATGTTCTTCTTCACCGCCGTGCTCGCCTGGATGCACGGCGACCGCATGTCCAGCGACGACCGCAAGTCGTACTACCGCGAGACGCAGCACCACCGCCACGGCCACCGGTCGAGTCGGAGCCCCCGCACCACCACCTCGCGCTCGCACTCGCACTCGCATCGGCGCGCGTATGTCTAGGCTATGCTTAGGCTAGGGCGTGGGTGACGGACGATGGTGATGTGGCATGGCGCGGGGTGATTTGATTTGATTAAGTTTCGATGATGCGAAATGATACTGATGGATTAGAATTAAGCGCGCGACGCGTTACGATGTGGAAACGAAAGTGATGATGATCTCGAGAGTGCTTCTGTACGAATGATGTCGAATCTCACGCGGTATGACAGGAACAGGGCGTTTTCAAGGCGGATGAATGGATTATGGCTTCGGCTGGACAATGATGAATTGATACTACCCACTTTACGCGATTGAGTTTACGAGGGAGACGAATTTGATGTATCATGGGAAAGACGAGACCAGATTGGTTCTTTTCGATGCTTCCACGTTCGACCCACCGTGATATAGCCACGATAATCAATCCCTTAACATTGGATAACAGCCTTACATGAGGTTATATCACGGGTGTCATACAATCTAGGGAGCCGTAACTAACTAACTATTCTAGCTTGCTTCCATCTTCCGTAGAAGACCTGAAACTGGGTATACATGTAGTATGTGACGGTCCCTAGCAAGCCTGTTACTATGTAAGGGGCAAACGATACTTATACCCCCGGGTTACATATTTTCGACATCAATCCAGCCATACGCAGCAACGTCGCAGCTCCCATCCGTCTCCAGCCGCGAACCGGCTCAAGTTCTTGAGGAACTCACGCTGGCATATCGCATCTATCCGTTGTGGACTGGTTCCTTGCGGATAGTGCAGTATAGTGCAGTAGAGTACACCAAGAAGAACCCAAGGACGTAATTGCCGGGAGGACAATTAGTTGTCGTATTCTCACCGCTCAAGCCACCCTGTGGCTCGACGCGCGCCTAGAGCCTGAAGAGGCCAAGTCGATTCGGCGACTGGTTAAACTTCGATGGCTGGGGGGTGTCAGGTATGCCACATATATCGCTCACGTCTCGTTGTCGAGCATCCCATCGCCGGGTAGACACGATACGACGCGACGCCACTAGGCCACGGGCGCGGTGAAAGGGTGGCGGTGTCTTGTCGTCCTTCACGTGGCAGACCAGACCGCAATATCCACCAGGTCCATCTCCGGCGACCCAACCGAGCGCAATGGCCCCACGCTCGCCCTACTAGAGCGGCTCGGCCAACTGCTACGCACGGGCAACTTCTTAGGCAGGCAACTACGACAGGCATCCGTAACCCAATCAGTAAACCCTCATGTTCTCTCCCCGCCGCCGGCATCCCCACCAGCACCGACCGTATATCCCCTAGCGACGCCACTGCGGCCCTCCTCGACCAGCATGCTCGCCTCGTCCACGGCGAAGTCGGACCCGAGCCCCTGCCACGTGCGCTTCGAACGGAGGTACTCGGCGCCTGGGCTCGCGACGCCGTTGACGGCCGCGAGCTGGCCCGCCTTGGCCCGCTTGACAAGGGATGATGACGGTAGTAGGCTTGCCCCCTGTTGCTGCTGCGGCTGGGACGAAGGGGAAGAAGGGTTGCCGGCTCCATTCCGGATCGCGAGACGCATGGGCCGACTGTTGCTGACCAGCTTTCCGGTGCGGAGGTCGAATTCGGGCGGTGCGGACTCCTCATCCGAGACGCCGCCCCCGACTTCTACTTCTTCCCGTACCTCCTCCCCAGCATCTCCGTTCTCTCCACTCTCGCGTGATTCCTCTTCTTCCCCCTTCTTGACCCCACCCTCCTCCCCTCCACCCATCTCGACGCCCTCGATGCCGGCCCACCACTTGCCGGTCCAGACCCTCGTCTCCTCGCCCGTCAGCGCGAGCGCAAGCTCGAAGGGCGTGACGACGGGTTTCCAAAGACCGTCTTGTTCGACGAGCCCGGACTCCCAGCAGCCCACGACGACCCAGCCGTCGACCTCGGCGAAGTTGGCCAGCTTGGCAGCGTTGAGCTTGCCGACCACCACCGTGTAGCTCTTCTTGCCCGCCGCGGCGATGCGCGCCCGCAGCGCCCCGATAGTCGCCATGTAGTTCTTGACCGAGAGCGTGTTCACGAGGATCCCAATGATGGACGCCGTCGCGAGCCGGACGACGAGTCCGTAGCGCCGCCGCAGCAGCGCGGGAGCCGCGCCCGGGTCCGGTAAGTCGTCAGCGGTGGTGGCTGTGGTGTACGGCGAGGAGGGCGTCGGGTAGATGCGTAGTGAGGCGAGGCGGGAGGATAGGGTTAGGAGGAGGGAGGTCGGCGGCGTGGAGATGTGGAAGAGGTGATAGTCCTTCAAATCGGCCGTCGATGTGTTATCGTCACCGCCATCTTCCCTTTCATATTCCGGAGGTATAACCTGGCGGTTCGGTATCGTACCACCTGGATCACGGATGATCTCCGTCGCCAAGACATTCGTATAACCTCTTTCCTTCAACAACTCGCAGACGGGAACGACGTGCTCCTGGAACATGACATCGGCCATGACCACCACCTTCTTACTCTTCTCTGCAAACTCCTTCTCGAACTCCTCGGCTACCGCCTCGTAATGCAACTTCTGCCGCGTAAAGATATGCAGCACGGGTAACCTCGTGGTCGGGCTCAGGCACGCTCTTCCGTAGTGCACAACACCATCGGCATCCGCGTGTTCGGCCGCTATCTCGTCAACACAGCACGCGCTGTACGAGGTATCGGCCAAGATATAGAGCCGCGTACTCTGGTCCGATTCCGTCCGAGTCTCGCCATTCTTCAACGCCGCACGCCCATTCAAGGCCCGCGCCGTCATGTCCACTTCCCTACCGCCATCGACCTCTCCATCTCGTTCTTTCTCTTCCCCAGGCCCCCCATTATCCTCCACCTTCTCCCCCTTCCCAGCATCAGCGGGACCCAGCCCCTCGAGCGCCCTGGCCAACGCTTCGACGACCCACGGCGCATCCGGCAGCATGGCGTCAGGGAACTGCAGCGCGACGCGGCGCCATCGCGCGTGCCTTATGTGCGCCGCCGTCCGCCCGATCTCGTAGACCTCGGAGAGCTCATCTTCGGTGCGTTGCGGCCTGGATCCGGCGGCGGCTTTGGATGCGGTTTGTGTCGGGTCCTCGAGGAAGGTGTGTTCGGCGGGTGTGGAGAGGATGGGTGGGGCGCTGAGGTTGTTGGTGTTGTCGTCTTCTGTCGTCATGCTCGGCGATGGTGGTGGTTCGGGTTAAGCGACGGTGGGGATAGCACGTTCGTAATAGGGGGAAGGAAAGGTTGTAGATGGTTGTACATGGTAGGGTGATGGATACTGGGAAAGTTTGACTGAAATCTTTGGAGGGGTTCGGGAGGTGGGGGCGGGGTTCTTCCCTGTGCGACGTTCTGGAAATATTTCCGTCAGGGGGGGACGAGCGGAGCCTCGGAGGGACATCCAACTGCCTAAGTTAGTGCTAACATTAAGGGTCGAATTAGAGGGGGCATCATTACTTAATCTCCATAGCCCCTCCTCCCTCGGTTCACGATGGCATATACTCAGTGAAACACAAAGCCTTGGATTATATATCTCAAAGGGTCATTAGAGTCTGTCTTGTCATCTGTGAAGCACCGACCGACACGTCTTGACGCTAGCTGACAAGCGTATGAAATGAAGTTCACAAGTCTTAACGAGGTGGTCTCTATATCGCCTAGCTCACGAGACATATTCATATCCACCTATATCTACACGTACCCTGGTCTACGCACATATACTTAGGTAGACATTACACATTCTCGGTCACTGGCCGTAGGTAAAGCCAACTTCCTGGGGCGATGTGCCCGCCAGATATGCCGACGACACCATGCTGAAACCACGGTCGTGCAACGTCAAGCGCAACCAGGCCGGCCATCACCACCATTGCTGATACCGCCTTCGCCTCTTAGTAGCTACCCCCAAGGCTGACGAAATCAGTCACAGCTTGACCTTTCCTGCATTCAGCCTTTCCCAGTCTCTCTGCCCAAACGGGACGTACGTCCCCTCCTTCAACCAGAACAGCCGATCGCCACCAACCCTGCTCGGGTCCACGCCCTGGACGCGCAGCTGGTGCTTCTGCTGCTTGTTCGTGCTGGTAACAGCGTGGCTGAGGTCCTCGCTGACCCTTAGGAAAAAGGGGACAGCGTACTTGGGCAGCCGGTTCCGGGCGTGCTCTGCGAGCGACCGCAGGACCTCAGCGTCGGGCGGGCGGCGCAGCACGAGGGCCGCGGACCCCGCGCGCCCGTCGTGGTTCGGTAGCTGCACCCCGTACACATTGGCCTCCTGGACGAGCTCATGTGCGCTGAGCACCTCGCTGACCTCTGTCGTGGCCACGTTCTCGCCCTTCCACCGGAACGTGTCGCCGATGCGGTCGTGGAAGTACATGCGGCCCTGGCGGTCCCAGCTGACGAGGTCTCCTGACCGGAAGTATGCGTCGCCCTTACGCAGCACGTCACGTAGGATCTTGCTCTGCGTTGCCGCCGCGTCTTTGTAGTACCCCCGAAACTCACTGTCGATATCCTCAGGCAGCAGCATCATAAGCTCGCCCACCTCGCCGCGCCTTACCTGATGGCATAGCCCCGTCTTCGCGTTTCGATGTGGCTGGTCCGTGTCTGGGTCGACGGCGATGATGGCGAGGCGGTGTTTCATCACGAGCCCGAACAGCCATCCATTGCGTCCGATCGCGCCGCTAGGGTAGTCATTGTGTGTTAGATTCCACATCGCCAGAAACCCCTCAGTCGCCCCGTAGAACTCGGCAATGGCCTGGATATCGAAACGATCCCTAAATTTCTCCCACACGTCCGGTCGCAAGCCATTGCCGAACGCCAGGCGGATGTTGTGCTTCTTGTCCATGTTCTCGCCGGTGACTGGGTCTATCTCGGGCGGCGCTGCTAAGAGGTACCGACACGTCTCTCCAACGTATTGTATCATCGAGGCATTGTAGGCCCGGGCTTCCTTCCAGAACATCTTCGTTGAGAACTTCTTGCCGATCGCGAATGTGCAGCCCGCCTCTAGACAGTGAGCTAGACCCGTGGTAGTAGCTGAGCTGTGATAGAGCGGCATGCACTGAGGAGAGTATTAGCATCGCAACACAGTCTTTCCCTCGGGGAACTTGCCGTGTAAAAGACGTCTGTCGGCTTTGTTTCAAGCCAGGCCTTCATGAAATTCCCGGCGAGTATCTGTTTGCTCCACGGGACGATGGCGGCCTTCGGTAGTCCCGTCGTCCCGGAGGTGTATATCAGAATGGCCATGTCTTTACCAAGCTCGCCGGTACGGTCAGAGTCCGGCGTCCGGATAGGCTCCGTGACCCGCACTTCTTCCATCATCTCGGGGGTTAGCAGCTCTATCCGAAGACTCTCGAGGTTCGCACGAACACCGTCATCCACGTTTTTGGCAACCTCGGGGTCAACCAACATGAGAGCAGCTTCCGCCACTTTCAGGCAGTGGGTAAGCGCATCGCCCGTCAAGTTGTAGTTAATAAGGGCGGGCTTCGCGCCAATGGACCAAAGACCGAACACAAGTAGGACAAAATGATCCGAATTTTGCATGTCGAGGGCGACGACGTCTTTCGCTTTCAGCCCGAACCTGGTCTTCAGGTAATTTCCATACTTCAAGGCCATCTCGTAAGCCTCGGCATACGTCCACGTCCTCTCGTTGTACAGCAGGAACGGCCGACCAGCCGCCGACTTATCCTGTGCTAGCTGTTCTAGCCTGTAGAACGAGTTGCACCGGTCCTTCCATTCGCGAAGGCGATGATGAAGGAGGGCCCGGAGACTGCCACGTATCAGCTTCCGGTCATACCAGAAGCCCGTCTTAGCGTCAAGATATGAGAGCGCAGCTGCCGCGGCAGGCACGGAGAGTGCTAGTGGAACTACTCCAGGGGATAGACAGTTAGCGATGCAGGGTGTTTTGTGGCCTTGCAGATGGTGACCGGGGGTCTCCGACACCCAGGGTAGGTGTGTGCAGCAACTTACTAGGCATATCGCGAGTGATGGCGACCTTGGGTGGTGTTCGTCTCAAGGAAGGCGCAAAATTTGGGTAAATATAACAAGAATATTAAATGTGGTCAACAACTCAGGCAGATGTCTCGGCCCTGCACTCGGGCTTCTTGAAGGTGTAATAGAGTCTATAGAGAACAATGGAGCTAGGCCGGTAAAGTGAATCATGGATGATATAAAAACATTGGCCAAGGTAGAGGGGATTCTATCACGGCACGGGGTAAGCAGTACGTTACTGGAGGTGTACAACAAGTAATGGCAGCTTTCTATGGTGTGTCGTCTGGGTAAACGCGCAAAAGAATTTACAGGTTAGCAATGAGAAAAATATATGTTTACCTCTTAAGCAAATGTTTGGGTTCGAGCTTGACGTTTGTTGAAGAGATTGTAGTCAAAGATATTAACCAACGATAGCACCAGCCAATGCGAGTAAATCAGGAGTGATATAAAACACTGACCAAAAGAGATCGGATTCCAGAAGACTTCTTCAGCGTCGCACATGGTCGAAGAAGGTGGACACGACCTGATCTGAAGCCATGCCGCGGGAATGGGCTGAGGCAGCTGAACCGCTAGTCATGCTAGTACTAAATCCCTACTCCTTAGATGGAGATGCCAATAGCAATTCTGTTAAGCTGCTGACGAGAGTGCGGCTGTTGACGAAGTTGGATTAAGAAAGAATAAAGACAGACGACGACGCAATGAGCGCGCACATATACATATCCAGTGCCATGGAGCGAGGTGTAGCAGATGTCCACTTGTTATGGAGCCTTGCCTCTAGGCGGGTAGGTAGCATCACCGACCATATCTGGGGTTCGGGTGTGCGTACCGACATGGTGGACGGGCGGACGACCACCACACGGGGATATAGGATATTAGTCACAATAGCGGGCCGACCCTTTAGGACGAATCTGAGAGATACAGACATAAGACGACTAGGACGTACGTCATGTGTGGGATGCTGATTCCGTGGTAGTTCAATAGCTCGGCTTTGCTAGCTAGAGGCATGGCATGCGACCCAGAAGAATGTGCTCCAGCTCGCTACCGATCGACGAAGTCGATCTTCGATTGGACGGTTGCGTTGCTTACTCCTGCTCGTGCTCCTACCTACGTTATGTACGCATTCTTTGCTATTTGATTTCGGTGTTAAAAGGACATAGCTCCGGTAGCTTGAAGCTCGCGATTGGTCGACTGAAGCCCTATACAGCAGCCAAGGCAGGGAGCTCGACGTGAAGCGAGGCTCCGGGCTGGATGAGACACAAAAGGTAGGTACAAGATCATTAAGACCCGATAAATGTGGCTATGCGTGTATGTGTGTGTCAGAAAGGCGTCGAGTGTGACAAGATACATACGGTGAAAGTTGCGTGGCCTGTACAAAGTGCAACATTAATAGCCGACTGGTGGTGCTTTCCTGGTGGGAAGCTGGAGGACATTGGCTCGACCAATAAACGGTGGAGAGGAAGTCATGTCATAGTGAATATATCCGAAGGGAGAAATAGAAGCGGTGAGCTGACTGATGTCGCTTGTCAAAACGAGAGGAGTGGATATGATTGTATACGAATGTTATGTCTAAGAAGGTGATATCGAACAAACTTCGAAGGATATCCCATGTTTGCATCGTGGATGGCACCTTTATCGCTGAGCAGCAACAACAATCGACCGGTTATCCATTGGGAGTGGATATTAGGTACGAAGGAAGTGTGGGATTGGAGCCAAAATCTCAAGGCGAGCGAGGGGTGACCAGCTCTGGCTGATCTCTAACGTAGCTCCTCGCCTTGAATTTCTACCGTAGCATGCTGCATCCCGTCGCAATTGCCATACTGGCACGGGCTGGGCCACAAGGTCTCATCTGGATTAACCGCATAGCTGGGTACTTAAGTGGTCTTTAGTTAGTGCTTGCATACATGCATATAATGTAACTCTACCTAATTAGGTACTTAGGAAATAAACGTACAACATGGGAGGTGTATGTTCCGTACCTAGGTTATCGATTAACTTAGTGCTAACGTTAAAGTGGATATTGATCATTAATTCATACCCTACTTACCTAATTGTAGGTATCGTAGCACTCCGATGGATACAGACACGTCCTTGGTTTCGCGAATAGCTGGCCAATCCGACCAGGAATCACCACGACGGTTTGGATGAGTGTGCTACGCCGTAAGCGACGGTAATTGTGATCGCGGACCATGTTGCTGAGCTGCCACGGGATTAGGTAGCCTGAGGAAAGCCATGTCCGCTAATAATCCCGAGAATGTCGGTTCCGGCAAGGAGGACACTGTAGCAACTACTACCGCCACCATCGCGCCGCGAAAGGAGCCTCCTCCCGAGAAACCTGCCGATGTTAGAAGACGTTCGCTGGTTGTTCTGTCCTTTTGGGTCATCGTCATTTTACTCGGTCTACCAATATGGTGGAAAACCACGAGCATCTACCGGGCCAATCTGCCCTTGGACGAGATGATGGACTGGGCCGATGGAAAGGTTGGTATCACCTTCATACGAACACACTACTGTTTTCTTGATATCCTAGAGGACTTACCATGCTTTTAGGCATGCAAGCCGGTGTTCCCACTCCAGCTAACTCTGGACGCGCCGGATCTTCAAGAGCAAGAAGCTCAGGCTTTGCTGCGGTTAACCCAGGACGCCCTGGATGATCCAGGCGACTTCCCTCTTCATCGTATTCGACTTCAATCACCGGAACAAACCCTCGAAACCATTTCAAAGCCTAGTTCGAACGCTGCGCTCTCTATCCACCTGACTCCGGGTGAATCCACGACATCTTCTCTGCACCCACACGCTCCTATCCTCGAGATCACATACCCTCCAAATTCGATATCAACCTCGAGCTTGGCTTCATACATCGCTTCCGAACTACGCTCCACGTTCGCAGAGGAGCAGGCCATCGTATCATACCTGCTCTCGGCCTCTTCCGTCTCCGATGAACAGAGGCCTCAGGGCATCTTACAGCATGTTACCGAATCGCTGGCTAAGCGCATGACTAGGTCGGTGAAGTACTCCAGAACCTACCATTTGACTTTTTCGCTCTTCACTGGCGGATCGACGCCGACCAGCTGGGATATTGAGGCTGCTGTCGATGAATACATGCGCCCGGTACTGGATATGCTGAAGCCTATCCACAACTTCACCATCGATACCCAGGTTCAGTTATACGCCACCCCGGGAGTGCATTCGCAAGTCCTCTCGAAAGACGATCTGTCCTCTTTCATCAACGCTGCCGAGTGGCCTCTGTCACCGTCCATTGGGGGAGCGCCTACTATCAACTTCATCGTCTACATCGGCAACCAAACGATCAGGCTGGGTTCTGAAGCCGAGACGTCCCAGTCCTGGCTAATCCCCCAGTGGGGCTCCGTCTACCTTCTCTCGCCTCCAGCTACGACTTATGTCCAGGCCGAGACGTTAAAACAGCCTTTGATGACTTTTACTGCGCATCTTCTGTCCCTACTCGGAACCCCACAGTCCGGGTCCCTACCGATGCGCCTCTCGACTCTGACGCGCATCCGGTCGGCCGATCTCGTGCTCAAGGCGTCCTCCTCCCTCGGGTCTCTGGCCCGGCTATCGTCGGCCCTGCCGAGCATATCCATCCCCTCGTCCGTCGCGGACGGCGTGGCGAAGACGCTGCACCACCTCGAGCTCGCGTGCGCGGACCTCGGCACCACCGAGAGCCTGGAGCACGCGCGCACGGCCGAGAGGGAGGCGGAGCGGGCCTTCTTCGAGAAGAGCATGGTCGGCCAGCTGTACTTCCCCGACGAGCACAAGGTCGCTGTCTACCTGCCGCTGCTGGGACCCGTGGGCGTGCCGCTCGTCATGGGGCTGCTTAACGAGCTGAAGGCGTGGAAGAAGAGGCGGGCGCCGAAGGTCAAGGAGACGTAGAATAAATTAATCGAGGATACCTGTCGGCTACATGCTGGCCTCTGTATGAGTAATGTTGCGTTTAGCATACAAGCCGCGTAAAGTTGGTCATCAAGACATTATAATCACGATCACCACCGCCGCCGTACTGCGATAGCTTTATAACAAAGTGCTTAAAAACAGCATAAGTAATACGGACACCCGGTTATAAGCCCCCCCTTTGGCTAGTCGATTCAAGCAGACCACTTAGGTAAACGGTTTGGTTTCCCTATATGGATTAGTAGTTATCGAAATAGCCATTATGTACCGATCTATTATCGCTGGCCATTGTTAACGCCCTTCGAAGCGACACGACATGGATAACTCCGGCTCTCCGAATCTAAGTTAACAGAGCTAGAAGGAGGGTTGCCTCGTTAGCGCTCTAGTAGGGTCGATACCCTCCTGTGGCTTGATTATGTTTTGCGAACAAGCTCTAGTTAGACTAGTGCCCCATAGTGTAGCCTCCTGTTGGTTACTTTGTCTATTCAGTGGCTTTTCAATTTCAGCCCAAGCGAATATATGTTGCATCATTTGCCTCCATTACGCTCGGCTCATCGTAGTAAGTATTGTGGAGGCAGACACACGATGGCAGTGGCACTTTCTAAGAGCACTCATTGGCGTCTCATCTATGCCCTTTGGAATCCCGTGTCTCAGCAGTACAGTAGCATCTCAAGTCCTCATCCAACCGCCCCTCCTACCCAAATCGAAACCAGCATAACAACAGGCACGATGAACGTCACGCACCTCTGGTGGCCACCGCCATCGTCCCCAGCCACACTCCTCTCCCGCATCACCAACCACTTCCCCGTGCCAAACGAACACACATCATCCTCGTGGACTCCGCTCCTCCTCGGGGCCCTCGCCGCCTACGCGGTCCTATGCCGCGCTCTGCGCCACCGCCGCGAGCATGCCATGCGCCGTGCCTTCGGGTTCACGGACCGCGCGTCCCTCGCCCGCATGACCGCCGACGAGGCCCAGCGCATCATGTATTATATACAGATGTACGAGATTCCGATGTTCCACGTGCTGAGTCTGCAGTTTGGCTTGTTTAAGGTGAGTTTGTTTGGGTTGTTTTCCGTTTGGTCGGATGTTGGGGGGAAAGGGTGGCGCCAGGGTGTGCATGGTTTGGAAAGGTAGTGAGTGGCTGAGTGTGAAGTGAGGCTTGGTGCCGGTGCCGCCAGTTGGTTGGTTGGTTGGTCCGATTTGTGGAGATGGGTTAGGTAGCCCGCTGACGTGGGAAAGGGAGTGAGCTCCTGAAGAGGCCAAGGGCGCAGTAAAAGGGAAAGGGGGGATATCGTATGGATCGGTTTTTTTGGTGATGCTATGCGAGGCTGCAATCTGTCGGCTAATGTTATTGTGCGTCCGGTGCAGACGTACGGGGTGGAGAGTATCAGCAAACTACTTCTTGCCACCGGGAACCTGACGGACCCTATTAAGAGCCGGAAGAGGTGAGCTGCCCATGTTCGGCCAACCGAGCTATTACCCGCTGCAGGAGGATGTGTGGCCTCCACAGTATTTCATTCTCTTCATCACCGTGCCCGGAGAGCGTATAATCCGAGTGAAGCATCATCACATTGACACATCTCAGATACGAAGACACAGCAGTCCTAATCGCAGAATTCGCGCTGCACCCGCCGTCCTCGCCGCGCGCCCTCCGCGGCATAGCGCGGATGAACTATCTGCACCGCATCTACCAGAAGCGGGGCCAGATCCGCAACGAGGACTTATTGTACACGCTATCAGTGTTCGTGACGGAGCCGCAGCGCTTCGCGCGGCTCTACGAGTGGCGCGCCCTCAACGATGTCGAGATCTGCGCCTACGGTGTCTTCTGGAAGTCCATGGGGGATGCCATGGGGATTAGTTATGAAGAACTTGCGGGAGAGCGCGCGGGGCGCGGCTGGAAGGACGGCCTGGAGTTTGTCGAGGATATCACGCGCTGGGCCAAGGACTACGAGGTCCGCAACATGCGGCCCAGCACCGTGGCTGCGAAGCCCGCTCGGGCGCTGCTGCCCATGGTTACCTACTGGGTCCCGTGGTTCGCGAAGGGGTTCGCGGAGGAGTGCGTTTGCGTGCTCATGGGTGATCGTGTCAGGCAAGCTTTCATGTGAGTCGTCGAATCCCGTTTCTCAACTGGCCCGTGAACGCAAGTCTCGGCTCGGGGCCTTCAGGAGGATCTTTGGAGGCTAAAACTAGCGACTAGGCTCCCCGAACCCGGCATCGGCGCCGCGGCCATCGTGTATACGGCCCTCGTCGTCCGACGCTTCGTGCTCAAGCACCTGTGTCTGCCGCGTGTATTCAAGGCGAACTGTCTCAGGGACCCCGATCCGGCTACGGGACGCATGCATCTGAACTACCCGTACGGGAACTACCCGTTCTACATGAAGCCCACGTTCTGGAACCGCTGGGGCCCCGAGGCCTGGGTGGTCTGGCTCGCGGGCGGCAAGCTGCCCGGTGACGACCCGGAGGAGTTCATGCCCCAGGGATATACGGTGGGCGATATTGGACCGCGGGACAAGGCGAATCAGGGGTTGGAGGAGATGCAGGAGAATGTGGAGGAGTTGATGAGGGCCGGTAAGGGTGGGTGTCCCTTTATTTAGGTGACGAGTGGACACTCGGGCTGTGATTAGATGGTCACGCCGGCGTCCTATCGCATAACTCAACAGCGAAGTTATCCGTGGCTTGGGACACGAACCGAGAGCAATGATAGTATTGTTACTTGTACGCGGCGAAAAGGGAGCCACGGGGGAAGGATGAAGACTGTGAACAACTTACCACGTTCGACTTCCTTTCTGCCTGATATGTGCGGCTGATGGTTTATGTCCATCTAATGAAAACGTTTTGAACAGTGGGCCGCGTAAGTCTCACGAGCGATACGGAATATCACTAGAAGTTCTCAATCCGTTATCTGGCTTCAGTGACCACTTTCCTTTGCTATTGTTGTCGGAGCTCTCTTTCTACGCTCTCAAACACATCTCATTCCCAACGTTGACTGAATGGATGTGTTGACGCTATCATCTTTGTACTTCACGGTGCTCTTACATTCATTCATGACTACATTTTCGATCCCCATTTCGCAACCCCAGTCTTAAACTTTCACACTTCATCATCTTCTTCTTCGTCCTCCGGCTCATTGATGTGCTGGCGGGCCCAGGGACTCCTTTTCCTCAGCTCCACGCCATACCTCTCCAGAACGAAGGGAATGGGAGCCAGGATAATAGCAATGGATGCTAGTAAACTAACACCCCACTGATAGCCAAGGTCCTCGAAAAGCTGCTTCCCAAACATAGGGAACGCCGCGCCGGCGATGTTGCGCACCAGTGCAATTCCAGCCAGTGCCGAAGCCGAGAAGACTCGATACGCGTCCTCCGTGTACTGGAACGTCATGAGGATGAGCGTGTAGAACGACCAGCCCCAGAAGGCGCTCGCCACAATGGGCAAGAGGGGGTGCACGGCCGTGTCCGTGGTCCACGCGAACCAAAACATCGAAATGGGGAATACCAGAGCGGCGATCTTGGCTAGCTGCACCCGCGCCTCGGGCACATTTCCTCCCTGGACGCCGCTTATTGCGCGCTGATAGTAGCGCTCCTGCCACAGGTTCGTTAACGGGCCAAGGGAGATGCCCGCCGCTATGC
This sequence comes from Monosporascus sp. 5C6A, assembly GCA_004155035.1. NCBI lineage: Eukaryota > Fungi > Ascomycota > Sordariomycetes > Xylariales > Monosporascus > Monosporascus sp. 5C6A. The sequence continues at coordinate 74,349 of QJOB01000272.1, forward strand.
CAAGAAAGGCGCAACCGACACCGAATGTAGTAAAGCCATGGTTGACCCCGAAGACTTGCACGAAAACCACGTTGAACAAGAACGAAAGACCGTACAGGAAGCCGTTATAAAGGGCGCCAAATATCACGATTGCTTCGGTGAAGAGGAAACGGAACGGTCGTGTCAGGGCAACGTGGAGGATCTCCTTGGGGCTTCGATGCTTAGGAGAAGCCGGGGTAGTCATTCCAGGCCCATGTCTCCACCTCTGGTTCTCGGCTACCCGTCTCGCCTCCCTCCTCAGGATCGTCGTATGCCGCGTCTCGTTACCCCATAATGCAGCCACCAAGATGAGCCATAGTCCGCCGTTGATGCCCAGGAGCGCCCAGAAGACGGTGCGCCATCCGTGGGTCTGCGCAACGGCGGAAAGCAGGAAGAAGCCGGAGGGCGAACCGCACGTGGCTGCCCATAGATAAACCGACATAGCCCGGCCCGTCTTAGCCTGAGGGTAGAGATCGGCTATGGTGCCGCCGAAGTTGGCTGCCAGGAGTCAATCCCTGGAAATTCAGCGGAAAGCTCGGGAAGTGACATACCAATTGTCACGGCAGCGAAGAGGCCGGAGAAGAAGCGGAGGACCATGAACACTGAAACACATGGCGCAACCGCTGTCCCGGCAAGAAAAATGAGGAAAATGGCATACGAGCCCGTATCTACAATCACGGTTAGTCAAAAGACGAAAATAGTTGGATAGGAGTAGTCACGTACATATTCCATTCCGCCCCAGAAGCTCACTTAACGGGGCTAAGAACATGGGACCCAGAGCCACACCCAGGATATACAGGCTGAGTCCCAGCCTAGCCACCTCATCGCTAATGCCAAAATCCTCAGCGAACTTCCCCTCCGCCGGGCTGAAACCAGAGGCACCCCATGATATGCTAAGGTCGATGGGCGTAATGGCAGCGATAAGCAGGCGTTTTCGCCATCGAGACCAGTTGCGAGGATTTAGAGGAGAGGATGGTGGGAATTGCGTGAAATCCGTACCATTAGCAGGGTCGGATGGTAGTGTAACGACGTCGGACGGTAGTGATGCTGAAGGGAGAAGTGGTGAAGACTCGGTCTGGCTATTGGCCCGGCGAGACATCGGGTCCAAGGGCACCTGACTTAAACGACGAAAAGTTGTGATGCTATATGGAATTGAAAAGGTGTTATTCTACCAACTCGCGAAGCGTGGTTGTCCCACATCTATAAACCAAGAAATATCATGACCAGCTGGTGAACCTCATTTATATGATTATGCGAGCTCAGTGAAATAGCCAAGCGGTTTGGGGTTGAGCTTCTCGCACAGCATTGCATATCTTTAATGACGACATCTCGGGGAAGCACGGGATCATATAGCAGCTGCCAACAGTTGCCAGATGGTGTATCAGATATAGGGGTCAGTAAACTCAGGTAATGGGCCTGGCTGACTCGATTACTTTCCTGCGTTGTCTCTAATATTCAGTAAGGGAAAGTTGTAAGAAAGAATTTGGAGCAACACAGTAAACCACAACATGCTTAAAAGTTTCAATCTCCATACGCATTCCTTTTTCATCGGGCATTGTCTAAGCATTGCTAGTAAGCTTAAGATGCCTCTTGAAAGTGGCCGGAATAGTGCTAAAGTCACGACGGACCATGCGATCATGGATCGTATGTACGATCCAAGGGCGGATGCTGCAAAAACATGAGCATGGATGCATGTGGGCGGTTATTGTCGATCACGGCATAGTCATACGGAGTGCTCGAGAGTTTAAAACGGATTGTATGCCGATAAAGTTATCCAAACTCCAGGCTCCTACAGGGTATCATATCCACACAAGGCGCGACCAGCCTCAACCCCGCGCTGGAAAAAAAACGAGAACGCCGAAACGCAAAGGGAAAGTCCCATATAAGTAAAGCAGGCTACGTCACGGAATCATCGCTCTCCCAAGCCGACCGGCCATGTCCAGATCGTGCAACATCTGCCACTTAGTATGCGCGATGTTGATATGCTCGCCGAGGGCGTTGGCATCACCATATGTACCCGCCTTCCCGCTCGACGTGCAGAGGACGCAGCCGAACCCGCCGCCCTCGCGGTGCGACTTGCCGAGGAACCGCGGCGTGATGCGGAAGCCGTCTTTGACCGTCAAGTTGATTTTTTCCTCAGCGAGCCAGCCTTGCCAGTCGTACCCGCACCTGCACGTCCGCTGCATGGGCATCGCCTTGCGCAGGTCCACTTGATACTTCATCGCCTCGGGACAGAACGTGCTGAACACGCTGGCCTTGGGTCGCGGGCCGAGGCCCGACGTGATGGTGGTCGAGGACGTGCACGTGCTCCGCAGGTCGTCCGGTATCATCCTCGGCGTCGGCGGTGGGGACGGCGGCTCGGACTGCAACAGGGACTTGCCGGAGCTGGTGGTGCGACATATTGTCTGAGTGCCGTCGTCCGCGACCTTCTCAGTGGACTGGTCGGATGTTGGTCCGGCGAGTTGCGACCGTCGCTGTTGCATTATAGACAGCCGCCGGGGCGCTAGGCGGCCAACCGATACCCGTTTGAATTGGTCGGCCAGCGCGGCTACCGTCAGGCGTCGCACGTCTTCGGAGATGCGGATGATCTCCGCAAGCGGTAACGGGCCGTGCTCGGCGGTCATCGCCTCGTACAAGACATCAACACGCTTCCTGAGGCGCTCGAGATTGCTATACAGCTTCTCCCGACATGTCTCTGCGACAGCAATCAGCATTCGCTCCTTCTTTTGCAGCTCAGAGACGCCGCACTATCGCCCGTCGAAAAGCGCTCGCCAAGGGCGGCAACCCCTTCGGCGTATACTCGCCTGATCGTCGGACCCGATATGCCTAACGAAGTGCTTAGACCACAACTGCCGCTGCCCGACGTCCTGCCCTTATCGTGTGTGCTGTAATGGTTCTCTTGCCATTTTCTCCGCTGCCATTTGGTGTAGTATTCGAGGCCCGCGGCGTAAGCCGATAATAACTCGTTAACAAGATCACCGACGGTATCGAGATCCATAGTACATATCTCAGTTCTCCCGGATGTGCATGTCACAACTATGCTAGGCCAGGAATCACTAAAGTGCAGTCGGACTTATCAGGATACAGCTCGCGACACTCATGGTTGTTCACCGTGAAGGGGGAGTAAGGTGGCGGGAGTGATTCATTCAAGTGAATGAGGTCAGAGTTACTACAACCTAGGATTTCATATGTGGCGGCTTGCGAAGGGAACCAATTCGAGAGGCAGGGCTGATAAGAAGGAGTGAAACACTTGCAGGCTACGTACTACCAACGGAGATTTCAGGGATCTAAAAGGATCTGGCCTGTCACTCCTTTGGGTCGTGAGCGCGAGCTGGGGATGGTGGGCGGCCCGTGAATCCTCCTTATCACTCCAACCCCGCGGCGACAAGCCTCCTCAATGGTCAATTAATGTCTAACTGCTCTTTTCAATTACCAGCTCCGCCGTGGCGTTCATCAGCCGATCAAGATGCATCCAACCAACGATTCGAAGAAGCGAGAACCAGCCAGTTGGCGTTGACGAAGGTTGGGAGGCCAAGGTGGAAGCGTTAAGTTGGTTTGGTAGTGCATTCGGTAGTGCTACGATGTCCTCGGGTGCCAATTATGCCAGCATTAACAGGAGCGCTTTCGACGCTAACTGGGATAGGAAATATACTCCATAGCAGGATTTATCAATTAGGACCAATTTTTCGAAGCGCAGATCAAACGTGTAATTTGCTGTGCATAACTGGCACCCGAGGACATATCTGATGCTTGCTTTCTGCAGGTTGGTTGCCACATTGTGATTAAAGATAGCTCAGAATTGTTAAGGCGAACCTTGCTTATCCAAGTCCTAAGACCAGCTTTGTTGTGCCACATTGGAAAGTCGCCTCTATAACTGAGAGTAAGTACATAAACTCGCTTAAGAGATTCTCTTTCCGCCAAACGACCGCCTCTTTACCCCAGAGCCAAGGAACTGTCAAGTCAGTTCTCCGCCCATGTCGAAGGCTCTCAGAGCGTTTTGCAGGTTTGATGGTGTCGAGGGCCTCGCTTGTAACTTGGTGATCGGTGGAGTCTGTGGGGGTCACAGGGGCCAGATTTGGAATTCCGTCGCAGATGGGGCCGCCTTCGTAAGCATGTGCCTTTACATCCAATCGTCATTCCCATCACTTAAATAGTCGGGGACAACAAGCCAAAATTCGTCGGCAAACATGCCTCGTCCGCTCCGGACAAGCTGCGACAGGTAAATTGATCGCGTACCAAGAGCATACTCCTGCTTTCCTACTAAAGTCAATTCAGATGCCATTCACAGAAGCTGCGATGCCCTAAGGAGCCCGGGATTGCGACCTGCACGAGGTGTCTTAAGGCGGGCGCGAGATGTGTATTTAGCCCTGCAGGGCCGGCTGCACGTAGGGCGGTCTCCACTGTCGTTCCCGTATACGAGGATGCTTTCTCGTTTCAGGCGTCTGTTGACGATGGCCTGGACACGCAGTTCGACTGGCAGCAGCTTGATTTCGGCTGCGCCTTACCCACCACTCCTGAGATAACTCAGGATGGTCAGCCGGAAACGGCCCGAGAAGCCGCATCGTCCGGCGCCTCAGCATCGGACTCGAGGTCGGCTCATGTTCGTCAACTGACTACACTGGCAGCCGACCTCGACAAGGTGTACAGAGAAATGCCCGCCACTCCCGCCGTCCACATGTCCGGCGATCGCCCGTTTGAGGGGTTTATGTCGCGTTACACTGAGAAATACAACCAGGAGCGATGTCTTGAGCAACTGTTCAGCGCGGGGCAGATTCTGATTGACATATACCCGCACATCATGGAGATCCTGCCGAAGGAGCCCGAGGCTGTGATTTGTCTCGATGGCGATTGCATTCATCTGTCTAGTGATGTGCACAGTTCCAATCGAGAGACCTGCCAGTCGCGAGGAGTAGCACAAAATTTGGATATATTTCTCCTGAATATCCTCGTCTTGTGCCACTCCAGGCTTTTAGATGTCTTTGGGAACCTCCTCAGCCACGTCCACGTGTGTGCAAAAATCACCATGGCATATCCGAATGGCGGGGAACCGAAGGTGCACATTCCGGAGCTTCGCGTCGGTAACTTCGTCGCGCCAGCTTCGTCGGCGTCTATGATGCAAGTCGTCTTGCTAACTCACATCGCCTCCGTGCTCAAGACGCGCGCTGAGCAACTTGGCAGGAAGGTAACGGAGGCGCTTGGGAATGGGCATGATGATAAGCAGAGTAGAATGCTTAGGCTCCAGTGCGAGATACTGGAAGAGTCCGCAAAATCCCGGCTGGAAGATCTGCACCAGGTCAGAGCACGACTGGATAGGTTGGGTTTTCTGACTTGAGACCAAGCTAAACCAATTCACTCTAGAGCAGTCAACCCCTTAGAGAGGTATGGCTAGCAGGAACTAACCAATGTGACATTGCCCTTGCTGTTGCTAAGCGCCATGACACGCTTGCAATGCTTGCCACTATCAACATACCCACGACGGAGGGTTTATTTTCCGGCTCCAGATGACGGACCTGAGTTTTGTGGCTTCACGTCGATTGCTGCCGCCATCGGTATTGCGGCACGAGGCAGGGCGTAATCCGGCCGCTGGAAGCCAACAACACATTTAGCTTCGGGTTGCAGGATAGTTATGTCACCGATAATGCATGCATGTTGATGACAGCGGTATAGCCACCATTGTCACTCGAATAACTAGTTCGCTCTTGGCGCACAGCACGAGGCCAACTAAAGTCCAACATTCTCTGCGAACCTATGCCTGTGACAGCAAGGTCTCTGACTGCTGGATGAGTGCAATTGAATTCAAGGCCTCAATTGAATGTCCTTGAAATTAATACTAGGCGACAGGGCTGGAGGCTTGGGAGATTACTCCAAATAATTATACACAGAAATGTGGGTCATCTAGTTCCCCCTAAACGCGTATATCAACATTTTTCACCCGGCATTGCGGTCTGTTGTATATGCCTAGCTTCTACCTAGATTGGCGTCCCCGCATAGTCGTCATTGGCGAGATTCTCGGCGTCCATTTACTTACTTGGCTGGGACTCGCAAAGGCATGTCTTCGTTTGATGCCGTATAGCCCCATGCTGTCTCTCAATCGCTTCCATCACTTCCGGACAGTGAAACTAGCCGAAAGAAGGCGGACTATTAGGTCCTTATTGGCGTAGGCACAGTATCTAGATGCGAAAATCAAAGCCTATGTCTTGAGAGCGTGAATACTACCAACAACTTCCACTTCGCAGACTCTAGAGCGTATACACCCTTGAAAACAGGATATAAGGGTTCCGCTTTCAAAGCAGTACCAGTAGGGCGGATGATAGTGCTTTCGGCTATGGAACTTAAGTTAAGGCAGTTATGATGCTCCGAGCAGGTGATAATCCGCGGCAAAACCTTATCCCCCCCCAACAACAGTCTCGCGAAGTGGCGCGTCTACTTCTATCCCAGCGCGTTCCAGGGTCTCTTTGAACAACTTGTCGTGTTCCACTCCGTTTCTTGCGCCGCAGAATCCTTACGAACTGCAACAATAGCCCAGCTGCCCGATTTCAGATCAACGACCAGCAGGATCGGGATTCAAGGTCACACACATGGCGGAACTACTCCCCAGTTTTCTTATAGGCAGAGAGCATGGTACCTAACAGAACTTATAGAACTCAGTTCGAGGCGAATCTAAATCAGGGAGGTAGTCATCTATTAGAATTCTTCCACGATGTGCTTCAAGTCAGAGTAACGTAGCTCAAGGGCCTTCAATCTCGACTGCACGCTCTTCCTGTCGCGCCTGTCGAGAATAGCCCTCACTTCTTCTGGATACGGTTCTCCGAACCCTGGCAGCCGGATGCGCTGCGAATCCCAGAAGACGTAGCCTCCTGCTTGAAGAGAGGATTGTTCGAAGGACAACCCGGACACCCCAACCTTGGGGGATCCATACTCCAGCCAGCCCCGGTTACAGGTTGATGATGAGCCGTCAACCCAGCCTGATATCTTCGCGTACTGTACCGGGGGACTAGATGTCCACCACAAGGCTTCGAGAAGGAATTCACGCGACGCACCGTAATATTTCAAGATATCTTTTCTCTCCTGCACGTCGGTGACCACAAGGTCGTAGATGAAGTCCAGTCCCAGGGGAGACATATAGCTTATGGTCTGTCAGTCGCATATACCAATGCTCGCGAACGGATCCAGGCCGTATAAGTCTAAGTCGCCGAAATCGACCATCTTATCCCTGCTCTTGATGCAAGTTCTCCCCTTTATCGTGTGTCGCAGAAAGGGCCCGCCTATCTAGACCTTCAGGGATAATTCGGGACAACGTTGATCCGTTCCGGAACCCTAGAGTCCTATGTTAGTGGGTTACCCACGTTTTGTTGGATTACCGCTTTTTAGATTTTTAGATATTATTAATTTATACCTTTAGAGCTATATAGCTGCTTTTATATAAATATAATAGTTAAAAGCTCGGTAATATTACTGCCGAGATAACATTAAATATTTCACTAAAAAATATATAGCTAGGTGGTTTTTTTTTTTTTTTTTTTTTTTTTTTAAATTTTTTTTTTTTTTTTTTTTTTTTTTTTTGCAAGTTTGTTTTTCTATTTTCGAATAATTTTTATTTATTTAAACTTTATTTTTTATTAATCTAG
>QJOB01000273.1:0-26799 GCA_004155035.1 Monosporascus sp. 5C6A
TGTTACGGCTGCACCATACCGTTACGCCAGGGGCAAAAGATTGGCGGAATGATCGCAATTGTGGCAATCATTCTGGTGCTTACAGCTGCATATATACTGGAGCTGTCACGGTAGCCCCGAACCGTAACATATATCTAGCCACTGGTGTGGGGCGTCCCAGCTATCCCATTTACCACCCACCTTATTTCCAATACTCCCATTCGAACCATACCAGTAACTTAAAAATTCCAACCCGGAACTAACCTATTACTAACCCGTAAGTGTAATTATTTATGTTGTAATTTTTCCTGTTTATGCTTTTAGTTTTATGCAAGGTAACATATGGGTCTAAGCCTGGAAAACAAAACTGAGCTAATACATAAAAATTATGCCACGATTAATTTTTACGATAAATACTATACCCAATATCTTTAAACACGATAACTTTTCAAATAGTTTTTTACGGTTTGGATAAATTATACACCTCAGTCTCGTACGTTACTTCAATTCCGATTAATACATGGTTGCCGACAAGCTTCGGCCCTGGTAAACCTTATGCCCGCTAGGGTTTAACAGGGTCCTTAAAAGCAGACGATAGCTTTACACGGTAAACCTTAAAGATAAACCTTAAAAACGCATAAAAAACTTTGCAAGCCCTTGCTAGTTTTACGGCTAGGAATTCCAACTTCGATCGTTCCTACAACTTCTTAAGTTCCCATTTATTAAAATAGCAGCCGAATACAATATGCCACGTAACTCCCAATATACGATACCGGTCCTCCGTAACAAAAAAACTTACGCAAAAACCATTACGCTTACAACAATCAATCCCAATAAAAACACGGAACTTTCTAAGGCCGTCGACGTCACTGTCGACTTGGAAAAGTTTTCATAAGAAAATCGAATTCGGTTCCTTATTTTCGGATATTACATAAGTCTTTAAAACAAAAATAACCGACTTTCCGAATAACTTATACGGCACAATCTTATTTCAATAAAAGTACTGCTAATAAAACTGCAAGCAGATAATAACAACGGGTTAGAAAATTCCGAAATCCAACTGTTAAAACATTACACGTTAAAGAATTACGAACGCTGGTTTGCTCGGTTATTTAAAACCGCAAGGAATTTCCAAAATTCGGAAAGAAACCGACGTAAATAAAGGAATTACGAAACGGAAAAGAGTAGTAAAGCTAGGAGTTAAGTAGCAATCTATCATTTTATCCAAGGGCATACACGGTTACGTCTCCTTAAAAGAGAGCTTTTAGTTTTATATAATGTTTAAAACGTAAATTTTTAAAATCTTAGTACTTAAGGTTTTTTATAATGGCCTATTTTTACACCTTTCGTTAAAAAAGTAATAAATATTCGTTTTTTTACTATATGAAATGTTAATGTCATACCAAATTTCTGCTTTCGTTATGTACCGTTTGTTCCGTAAATAATTAACGAAAAAACGTTATTTATCTTATAAAACGTTTTTTATCGATTCGTTTTTAAAGCAGTAAGTATAAAATCGTAGTTTTATACCGGTATCTTTTTACTTTTAGTTTTTCCGTTAATTATGATAATAATAAATACGTATCAGTTTTTTTATTTTTATTAATTGCCAATTAACGGTCCGTTAGGTACGCTGAAAAATCCGATTTAGGTATATTTTCCGTATTTCGAGTTCGGGCCGGCAAAGTTATCGAAAAAGTTCCGAAAATTTAGGTTAGGTATATAACTTTTCCAGTTAATTCGGTTTTGTTCGTTATGGAAAAAGATAAGCTTGGGGTATACGTATGGGATATTACCGTTAATTATGGGGTTTTAAAATTGCTTTAGGAATTTCTCAATTTCGTATCTTAAAGTAATTAAATTTAACGATAATACGTTAAAGGTTATAAAAAACATTAAAGGCGTTATATTTAACGTAAGTAAAGGAAATATTAGTTAGTAAGCGTTTACGTTTTTTATATAAGCTTTTAAGTAGTTTATATAAGCTATTCGGATAAGGCCTAAATAAAGTTCGGGTATGTAACCCCGGCAAAGCCGGTTAGTATAATGGAAAATATCTTAGAAGATTAATATTATTTGTATAGTATGTATTATATAATTTAAAAAGGGTAGGATAGGTTATATCGGTTAACGTGGTTATCGTATAATAAGGAAGAAAAGTAATTTTGATACTTTTGGCGTTAAAACATTGCTTTAGTTTTTTTATTCGTTTCGTACCGAGAAGTTTTATATTAAGTTTAAGATATTTTTAAAGCGTTTAAAGGCGTTTTTTGGTAATGGATTTGTTAATTTATCTGTAATTTATTTTAAGATATGTATATATTTAAAATCCACTTTTTTATTAATTTATTTTTCGCAAGTAAAATAATAGTATATTTCGATATATTTAGTATATACATAAAACTGCGGGTTTTTAAACAAGGTTAATATTTTTTAGTTATTTCTATAAATTACCGTAGCGGTAATTTAATTACGGGTAACGTTAAATTCCGTTAGTAATTTTCGTAACTAAGTAACTTTTTTAATTACCTGGATTTAGTTTATATATTCGGTTTCGTAAAACGATAATATAACAGTAGGTTTTTTTTAAGAATTAATTAATAATTCCGTTACCGATATTAAAAATATAGCCTGCTTAGTCGGCGTTAATCCAGCTTTAAAAATCGCCCAATTTATTTCAGTAAGTAAGTTTAGACTTGATGAAAGTTTTAAGATAACGTAAAACCCTTTTAACGGTATTAAAATAGTAAGTAATAAGATTTTTTATATAATGGTTAAAGTATAAAATTATATATATTTTATCCGGTCGTATTTTTATTATTATATATATTAGGTATTTTATTACTTTCATATATTACTTAACGTTAATTTATTTTGCTTCGTAATCCTTAAAAAGTTTTTAGAATTTTATAACCTTGATTAAAAGTTGCGTTTTCGTATGCCTTTTATTATTTTTAATCTGTAATAACTTTTTAAGATAAATTTTTTGGTTAAGCTATATCGTTTTATTAGTACGATTACAGGTAATAGCCATTTTAAAGTAATATAAACAAAATTTAAAGTCCGTTATTTGAAACTTATTTAACAACATTTTTTTTAAATTAGTTATTTTTTCTTTGGAAGGTTTAATAAGTAAAAGATTATCTATATAAACGGTAATATACTGTAAGGCCTTCAAGGACCCTGCTGAACCGTGGCCAGCGGGCATAAGGTTCACCAGAGCCGAAGCTTATCGGCAACCACTAGTCGGAATCGGAGTAAGGTACGGGACTGAGATATGCAATTTATCCAAACCGTAAAAAACCATTTAAAAAGTTATCATGTTTAAAGATACTGGGTATAATATCTATCGTGAAAATTAATCGTAGCATAATTTCTACGTATTGGCTCAGCCTTGTTTTCCAGGCTTGGACCTATATAGTTACTTTGCATAAGTTTAACTTATATTATTATCTATTATTTTAATAAACGTATTTATTTGAAATTTTAATATTATAATAATTTACTATTTAACAATTCAAAATTCAAAATTAATTATAATAATTTAATAACGAACGATTTTAGTTTAAACTAAATCCAGTATTTTAATAAACATGCTTAAACAAGTATAAAAAACGAAACGTTTTTGTATTTTCGACGGTTACGAAAATTATTATGCGATAAATTCAAAATATATTACGTAAATAACGATATTATTACGTTTTATATACTTTTTTATTTTCTATCATTTTTAATTTTTTAATATATTTTATTTTTCCCTTTAAAACGCGCTTATACGTTTTATATTGAAGATTTAATACGACGTTATTATATTTATATCGCAAAAAAGGATTTTTTTACCGGTTGTTATAACGCGTTTAAAATTACTATAACGTCTGATAATATCAAATCCGGTTTCGTTAAAGTTATACTTATTTTATTTAGTTTTAATAATGTTTTTTCCGATATAGAAATTCTTTTAACTATATTTACGCCGACCGTTTTGCCGCTTATCTCCGCCAGTTCCATTTTCCTCTACCGTCGAAAATCCCTCGAAATATCCAAAAAAACAAAAAAAAAACAAAAACGATACTTGCACAAAAATATCAGAAATTACCAGAGAAGCTCGCAGATAAAAATAATTAAATCAATTAATCTTTTACTAAAAATAACTTCATACTTTTATACGACAAGGTTTTGTTTTAAAAAGCCGCCAAATTATATAAAACCAACTATGTTTAAACAAACGCCGAAAGATTAAAAATAAACGTTTCTAAAAAATTTGTTTTTTTTTTACTATACCAAAAGAAAAACAAGCTTTTTTAACTGAGAAAAAAAAGGTAATAGAAAATCCTAGCTAATAACGGCGGAAAATAATCGTTATAAAAAGATTAAAACCAAAAAACCAAAAAGCGAAAATATGGCGTTTACGGCAAACCCGGATATAATGCGCATATTTGTAAAAAAGCTGTAAATACGTCTAATAAAAAAATTCTGATTAATTTAAATTAATTTATTACGTTAATGTCTTATACCACCTCGCAAGCCAAATTACCTCGCGAGCCGTTTTTTAGCACTTTGCAACAACAAATCTCAATAATATAACTATAACATAAAAAATCAATTCAAATTAATCAGACTTTTCGTTGCTAAATGTATCTACAGCTTCTTTACAAATACGCGCATTATGTCCGGGCTTGCCGCAAACGCCACATTTCCGTTCTTTTGTTTTAACCTTTTTATAACGGCTACTTTTAGTTGTTATTAGCTGCATTTTTTTATTATTCTTTTTTTTCGGCTAAAAAAACTTATCCCTTTTATATAGTAAATATATCTTTTTTTTTAAAAACGTTTATTTTTAGTTTTTCGGCGTTTGTTAAGAAAATGGTTAATTTCGCGCAATTTGGCCGTTTTTTTCTTTAAAAAGAACGTTTTTGTATAAAAATATTAAGTTACTTTTTGTTAAAAAATTAACCGATTTAATTATTTTTATCGGTAAGCTCCCCTAGTAATTTCTAATTTGTTTCTGTAAATAACGTTTTTATCTTTTTGTTTTTTATATATTTCGAGGGGTTTTCGACGGTAGGAAAAAAATGGAACCGGCAAAAGTAAGCGGCGAAACGGTCGGCGTAAGTATAATTAAAGGAATTTCTAAATCGGAAAAAACGTTATTAAAATCGAATAAAATAAATCCAACTTTTGCGAAACCGGATTTAATATTATCGGATGTTATAACGGCTCTAAACGCGTTATAAAAACCGGCAAAAAAGTTTTTCTTTGCGATATAAGTATAATAACGTTATATTAAATTCTCGATATAAAACGTATACGTACGTTTTAAAACGAAAAAACAAAATATGTAAAAAAAATTAAAACCGATAAGAAAAATAAAGAAATATATAAAAGATAATAATATCGTTATTCGCGCAGTATTTTTCGAATTTCATTAAATAATAACTTTCGTAACCGTTAAAAATAAAAAAAAGTTTCGTTTTTTTCGTACGCGTTCGAATATATTTATCGAAATATTAAATTTATTTTAAACTTAATTCGTTTGTCGTTTAGTTATTATAATTAATTTTAATTTTTTAATCGACAAATAATAAATTATCGCGATATTAAAATTTAAAGTTAATTTTTCCTGTTAAAATAATAAATAACGATATAATTTAATTTTACAAATCAATAATTTATATAATTGTAATTTATTTCCAATTACTTTGTTATGTTTATTTAAGTTTTTTACGTTTTTCGACATTTATAATTAATATATCGTATATTAATAAAAATCTTATTAAAAAATACGTTTCGTTCAAATGTAAATATTCTTTTCGGCAATGCCGTATTTTGTAATTGTAACCCGAATAAATTCGAATTATTTGCGAAATACTTTAAATTTTCGTATACTACTTTTTTATAATCGATTTTTTAATTTAAACGTGTTTTAAGTTTTTTTGCCGTCGAATAAATTTCGACGCCTAATTAATTCCGATACGTTTTGTAACGCGTTCGGTAAGTAATAAATTTACCATATTTTTAACATGTTAAAGCCGGATAGGAAAGGCTTGCGTATTTAGGTTAAAAATTCGATTAATAATACATTTTTCTTTTAATCGGCGTTAATTTTCGTATTTCGGGAAAAATATCCGTTCGGGCGTATTTGCCGTAATATCGGGCTTTTAAAGTAAATTCGGGAACGTTATATATAAAATATAACTTTTTAAAGTTAAGTTTCGGATTTCGATTTTTAACTTAAATAACTAAGTTTCTTCTGGATTTTTTTTATAAGGCGCTCCATATTGTTAATATTAAGAAATTGGCAATTAAAGTTAAATGGTTAGTATATTAATAAAATTAGTTCGCAAGGTAGTTTGGCTCGTAAGGTGGTATAAAACGTTATCATTATTTAGGTTTGTTATTACAAATTATTAAAAAGTATACAGCTTGCTTATATATGCAGCTCGCTTATATAGTACTTTAATATTTTTATTATTATAATAATGTATTTAATATATATATAATAAACCTTAAATTATTATTATAAAAACATATTTACTTTAAACCTTTTATAATTATTTCGTTTATTAAGTTTTTTTATTTTTTGAAAACTAAGATTTAATATATACTTTAGTAAATGCTAAGCAAATACTAAGTAAATACAGAATAAATATGGAATAATTGTTTTATTTTTAATATTTGAATATATATTTATTATACTTTTTCGTCGTAAGATATTACTTGTATAATTACTGGATTTAAAATATAAATAAAATAGATGATCTGTTATATATTAATATTAAGATAATAAGAAAACGTTAAATAGTTTTGTATTTCGTTTACCGTTGTTTTATATTTACTGTTAATTAAAAAAAGATAAAAATTTAACGGAAAATAATTTAGTATACATTAAATAATACATAAAATATATTCACTATAATTATAAACTTTTAGTAATTATAAACACGTTTTGAAATTATTAATATGTTTTAAAAACTTTTTTTATAGCAATTATATTTAATTGGTAATCATATAACGTTCCACATCACCTTTTTATACAAACTACTTCATTCGGACATTTTTAACAATCCGCAATAACAAATTCAATTATAATAACTACAACGTAATAGATTAATTCAGATTTATCGGATTTCTTTTCGCTAAACGTATTTATAACTTCTTTACAAATACTTATATTATATCCGGGTTTACTGCAAACGCTACATTTCCGTTCTTTCATGTTAACCCTTTTACGACGATTATTTTTAGTTATTATTAATTACTTTTTTTCTGTTAAAGAAACTATTTCTTTTTATATAATAAATATTTTTCCTTCTTAAAAATGTTTATTTTTATTTTTCGGTATTTATTAATTCTTTTCGTATAATTTAACAAGTTTCCTAAAAAGAACGGTTTTAGATAAAAAATATTAAGTTATTCTTAATTAAAAAATTAATCGATTTAACCATTTTTGTCGGCAAGCTCCCTTCGTAATTTCTAATTTTCTTTTGTAAATATCGTCCCCGTTTATATATATATATTTAAAGAGTTTTGGAAACAAAATAAAACCGGTAAAGGAAATTAACGGAACGGTTAACGTTAATATAACTAAAAGAATTTCCAAATCGGAAAAAATGTTATTAAAATTATATAAAATAAATTTAAGTTTAACAAACCCGGATTTAATATTATTGGACGTTATAATAACTTTAACAGTATCGGTAAAACTGGCGAAAAAGTTTTTTTTCGTAATATAAAAATGATAACGTCGTATTTAAATTTTGAATATAAAATATATAAACGTACTTTACAATGAAAAGAAAATACGTTGAAAAGTTAAAACCGGTAAAAAAAAATAAAAATGTATATAAAACGTAATAATACCGTCATTTACGTAATATCTTTCGAATTTTATCGAATAATAATTTTCTTAAACGACGAAAATAAAAAAACGTTTCGTTTTTTTATACGCGTTCGAATATAATTATTAAAACATTAAATTTTATTTAACCTTAATTCTTTCGTTATTTAATTATTATAATTTATATCAATTTCTTTTAATTAATAATAAATTATCATAATAATAAGATTTAAAATAAAATTTCTTAATAAAAATAATAAGTAATAGTATAAATTAATTTTACAAATTAATAATTTATATAATTATAACTTGTTTTTAATTACCTTATTGCGCTTATTTCAACTTTTTACGTTTTTCGGTACTTATAATTACTATATCGCATATTATTAAAAACCTTATTAAAAAGCCCGTTTTATCGAATTATAAATATCTTTTCATATAATGCCGTATTTTGCAATTATAACCCGAATGAATTCGAATTATTTACGAAATATATCCGGATTTTGCATAATATCTTTTAATAATTAATTTTTCGATTTAAACGCGTTTTAAACCTTTTTATCGTTAAATAAATCACGATGTTTAATTAATTCTAATACGTTCTATAACGCGTTAAGTTAATAATAAATTTGTAATATTTTTAATATATTAAAACTAGGCAGGAAATACTTACGTATTAAAGTTAAAAATACGGTTAATAATCGACTTTTTTTCTGTTAGCGTTAATTTTTATAAAAGAAAGATAATATTACTTCGAGCGCGTTTATTACGGTATCGAACCTTTAACGTAGTTTTGGTAATATTATAAATAAAATTAAATTTCTTATAATTAAATTTTTGTTTTTGTTTTTTAATTTATATATTTTTTTATAAAACATTTTATAACTTTAATAGTAAATAATAAATTAATAAAGTTAAATAATTAAAATAACCGCAAAATTGGTTGGCTTAATAGTTTAAGCCTTTTTTTTAATATAAAATGTTAAGTTATATAAAAACTAAACAATTATTATTTATTTAATACTTAAATACGAATAATACGTATTACTTAATTACTTTATGCAAGGTAACATATGGGTCCAAACCTGGAAAACAAGGCTGAGCCAATACACAGAAATCATGCCACGATTAATTTTCACGATAGATACTAGCCCCAGTATTTTCAAATACGATAACTCTTCAAATAGTTTTTCACGGTTTGGATAGATTGCACACCTCAGTCCCGTCTTACTCCGATTCCGACTGGTGGTTGCCGACAAGCTTCGGCCCTGGTGAACCTTAAATTAATTACTTTATATATACTAAATAAACGCTAATTATTAAGTCCATTTACTTTATCGAATATGAACGTAAGCGTTAAAGTAGCTACCGGATTATTATCTAACAAATGTGCTTGGCGTGTTTTATTCCCCCCGAGCTTTCTGCTGCGCCACGTTTGTTCTACTGCTCCGGAACTTTTCTCTACTCCCTCCGAGCTAGGTACTCCAAGCTGCGTACGCAGGTACGTTACTATAACTGGTTAGTTGTATGGGGCCAAGCACTTGACGTGAATAGTGGGGTACACGCCCTCCAGCTGCCAAGGCTGACGTCCACAGGGACAACTACCTGGCATTACGGGATAGCTGGCTATTGCCATGCTCGAACCACAACTGCAAAATCCAGATATATTTACATACGCGCATGGAATTCCTTATACGGAACAGTCTAACGCTTGGGCATGACTCTGCATAGAAGCCTGTCATATAAATGCAGCCCTACCAACCACCTCATCTAGAAGTCCAGCCTGAACGCCGTACCCAATTCATCAGCTTGCAAGTAGCAATAAGCTTCTCCGTAGTATAGTCAATATTGACGCCCCACGTCTTTGGTGTGCACTGCTGCCCGGTTAGTCCCGCACGATGTGAATGACCGCCTTAGCTAAGTGACAAGTAGCCTGTCTTACCTGGAGAAATACCATGCCATCTTCAATCACAGGCTCCGAGTACAAACTCTTAACGAGCTTATCCATAATACTGAAGGCGATCTCGTCCTTGTTGACAGCCTCGTGGAAGCCCTCCCATAGGGGCTAGTCGTCCTCGAACTTCTACCACTTCAGCTGGGTGACAATGGCCTCCCAGTATAGGAGCGTGAAGTAGCCGAGGTAGCCCTGCCAGTCGGGCCGCAGCTCCCTCTTCCTGACCTTGCTCTCCGCGAGGAGCTTCGCGAACGTGTCCTCGAAACTGGGGTTCAGCCGGATGTTCGGCCTCGTGAGGATCTCCACGATCTGCTTCCGCACCTCCTCCACCCGGGGGCCATACTCACTGCGGATGTCCGTCCGCGCCGCGTAGCTTAGCGCCGCGCCGGAGCCCGACACCGGCTGCGTCGTTGGGCGCCTTGAGCAGCGCGTTCCGGCCGAGGGCATCGTCGATATTAGCCTCTAGGTAACCGTCGGCGAACAGGGCGCGCAACCTTCCTTTGTGAACATCGGTACCGCAAAATGAGAACTGCCTAGCCTCGTCCAGGTCTATTATCAGGACGTGAGTAGAGCAGATGCTGTTCAATTCCTGTACCCCGTCCGGTCCATAGTTGCCCACGAATTCCTTGAGTCCCTGGATGGCACCTTCGACGTAGCTGCAGAAGAATATGAGCTAGTGAACAGACAATCGTGGTTGAAGTTCGTGCTCACCCGGCAATGCAACTTCCCCGCGGCCCCTTCGCAGATTCGCCTTTGTCATAGATAGACGTAGACTTGGTTGGGGTGGATATCAACGGTCCACAAAACGGTCAGAAGATCCGAGAGCTGCTTCTCGATGCCCCCTTTCTTGTTATCGCGTTTGTCCGCGAGTGCCGGATGCAATAAGCTCCTGTTAATGATTTGAGGGTGGATACTTACCGTTCTTGCGAACAGCGGGCGGCAATTTCTCGACAGGAGGGAACTTGGGCATGATGAGGGCACTTTGAGAGCATTGATTTATGTTGACTGAGTACGTTGGGGTGAGGGGAAGGAAGAGAGGGTGGGAATAACTTGGACAGGAGAGACGGCGACCATCTTTCCATATTCTGCCGCTAAAGTATCTACAGCGGTTATCCGGCATTGCCTACGAATATAATATCCAAGACCTCGATGACGTTCCGCGCTATTGTCAGCCACTCATTCCGCACGCGCCATATGCCTTCAATTCTACAGGGACCCTTCCAACCACGGAACCCAACGCCTTCTCCTACAATACATGATCAACGCCAGTTTGTCCTACGAATGTCCACCTCGCGCTGAGGCGAGGTGCCCACACAGTCAATTGATTCGGCGGTTGAAGTGAACTTCAATTCGACTGGCGAAACTCGAGAGCGCCACGCTTTTTCGGGTAAGTATCGCATGTCTTGGTGGTTTGGTGGTTGGACCCGACTCAGTCGCAATAGTACTCACGGGGTCGCAACCTGATGCTGGGCTGCAGGAGCAAAGCGTATTCTATCATGCCAAGGCGTGAAGAGTGGAAAAGGAATCAAGTAATCTTCTAGAGCAGCAATTTGAACACATTTTCTCAAAAAACCGTGACCGAGGATTGCCCCGGTGGACGGTACCCTAGCACATTTTTCCCGCCTAAGAACATCTGATTTCATGGGATTAGCATAGCCTAGCATACGGGCTACGGATTGCAGATACTGAGGCGCCTAATTCCTAACTTCGAGCCGTCTATCGGCCTGGAGTGAACGTCATGAGTATTGACCCCGACTTGGCGGCCCTACTGTACAATAGCTACCTAACTTAGGTAATTCTCTGCAATCCGCGGGCACTCTCGGAACGTCTGCAACAACCACGGAATGAGTAAGCGTCGGCGACCGGCCGGCCAGCCTAGCCTCTGAACTCGACAAACGAACAACTACGAGTGACTACAAGAGCTCAACGCCTCTACACCCGATAGTTTACACGTTTTCTAGCGGCTAATGTTCACATCGCCAGAGTCCTCAAGACTACAGCGGCCGACAACCTTTCCGGATCTGTCATGCAAAAGCTGTCATTGAACTGTTTCTCCGGACATTCCGCCCTAGGATCCTTAAGCTAAGTAATTCACATGCCCCTCAAAGTGCAAGTTGGCATGCATGCACCAACCCAAAGAGTTCTGTCGAGCTTGCAGGAATCTCTCGGACTCAAAGTAGTCATCGAAGCCCACTGGAGGTTTCTTCTAACTGATCTCGACAGCTTCTATCCAGACAAGAGCGCCTTCGTACCAGCGATTACCAGTTGCGTTCAGGCGCGGGCCATCAGACTCAAAGACTTGGCTGATGATGAAAATAACGCCCGATGGGCCGATAGGCTCCTGACCGCATTGGCCATTCTTTGAGAATTCGTCGGGGGAAGCATAGCACCGGTGGATCTATTTGAAGTGTTTGCTGACGCGATGGAACCCCCTGTTTAAGTTAGACAAGAAAACACCTGCGATTGTCCGGATGCAAGAAAGGAGCGGTTTCTCATTAGGACTGGACCTGCCTAAGGGTCCACTGCCCTCGCTGATGGAAATGGAGCCCCTTTTCAAAGGTCAGTTCTCGGACTGCTGCAAGGAGCGATCTACCTTTGACCCGTTCGCTCTAGGGCTTTTAGATGACTGGGAACATGTGCTTATGGATACCGGGGCCGGCATGCCCTCGGGGAGCGATCAATCTCCACTGGTACCATTCACAACCTCTGCAAGTCGTCCCAGCGACGTCCTGCCAGGTGTCGATACTCTTGCACGGCCCGATGATCTACTTCTCAAGCCACCTTACGATCTCAGGTCGCCAACGAAGGGAGCACATTCCTTGAGGTGCAATGCAGCCACAGCCCAACCCTAAAATTACTAGCGGACTATCTGGAGGAACGGTGCAGAACAAACAAGCAAGATTCTCGGCGCATAGGGCTCATATTCCCTCACCCACAGTGCTAGAGAGAGATAATTAAAAGCAGAAAACTGACATAGTCCCGCTGTAGCCTCAGGGTATTGAAATCAAACTCCACCAGTCGCCATTGGGTCTTGGCCTTGTGCACAACCGCCTGGCGCTGCACGTCCTAACTGGAGGCACGCTGTTCTTCGTCTCGCCAGCTATGGCTCTATCCTTCAGGGAGGGCATCCTCGGATATCAGAGAGTGTCAACCGACAGCAGTGGCAAATTTTGGCAATCCAGGAAGGATGTTGAACTAAGGAAATGAGGTTACTAATGGCTCAGAGCCCACTATGTCAATCATTGCCAGTGTCATATGCTGAATATCAGACCACCATTCCCGGTACCGCTTGACTTCACGATCCAGATATACAGCTACAGCTGGGAAATGCTATGGTCGTTAGGTTGAGTAGTATAAGTGTAGATATATATACTAAATAACGCTAGAACCACTAACGCAGTTCGAGCGCCCAATCTTTTGCCATAATCCAAGAATAAGCGTGTCCATGCTGACCATGATGTGTGCACCAGTTAC
The DNA here is from genome assembly GCA_004155035.1 of Monosporascus sp. 5C6A. Classification (NCBI taxonomy): domain Eukaryota; kingdom Fungi; phylum Ascomycota; class Sordariomycetes; order Xylariales; genus Monosporascus; species Monosporascus sp. 5C6A. Next base: position 13,245 of record QJOB01000273.1, read on the forward strand.
CAACGGTCGATATGCAAGTAGATTGCATCTTTAAGATTTTGAATATAGCACTATATTGGTCTAAAGCGTTCTGGCCAGGTCAGCAGGGGCTAAACAGGGTTAAACCGACCTTCAGCACTTAATACTACAAAAGGTGGGAATACCATCCACCTTTGCAATCCATTTCAAATTTCACTTCATTGATAACAAGGGCTTTAATGACTCGCCTTGTAGGACTGGACGGCTTTCGTACTATGGCCAGTACCGCGCAGGCATTGGTCATAAGTGTTGAGCTACGTACTACTTACCTACCTAGGCTAATTACATACACAAAGTATCTCCCGTCTCTGTCGATGCTTTTATAATAATTCAAATAAGTGAGTGCTATCACTCCAACCCTAAATTCAAACCTCATACTTCAACTACTGAGATGCAAGGCTGGCTCGACTATGTTGCTCCGAACCTGGCCGCCCTTCCGCTATCCCCTTTGCCCCTTTACCTCATTCGGAAACCCGACAGCATTGTTGAGACATGTATTTATTAATTGTTTAAATCGCAAGCCGGCGGCGTGTTTCCTTTCAATCCCCGCAACTTTGGACAACGGCATTCTTATACCTCCGTTTTGTCGTAACTACTACTCATATGGCGTTACAATAAAACAAAGAGCCTTTCGCTAAATTCTGAAAGAGACAGTCGATAGCCAAAGGGAAACTCAACGTATAAATATCAGTGCAGTTTAACCATAAGACCCTAAAATGACAGACCTCCATTTGGTAACAACATTCACAGTCGATTCATCATGGCCCGCGAAGCGTACACAACATTAAAGGGTAAGGCACTACGCACAGGAGGGGATCGGAATTCTTCTAAACTGAAGAAAACCCCGAAAACGATCACGCGACCCCGGCATAGAAATGCCGTGCCAGGGCAAAATGAGCTAAATACCATCAAAACAATTGCGGCATCCGGGATGAACAAACACAAGCGACGGGAAGAGGACAGCAACGACAACAGTAACTCGTTCAAAGGCTCGCTGCGCAAGGTTCGTAAAATAGACCGAATGGACAGTTACAGGAGAACTCTTGATTGGATCGTGTCATTAGCGTTCCACTCCTCGAGAAACTCGGAGGGGAGACGAACCTGCGATTCTACCAGCGGAGCCAAGGGTGACGTGCTCCCCAGTATCGGGAATGACGTCGATTATGTTGCCGATTTTGAGACTCCATCAGAGGGTGAGCGGCCCGACACAAGGAAAGTTAGTGTTCGCCCTCTAGAAGAGGTTTCTAAGACAGGCTTCGTGTTCTATGATCCGTGGGCCGTCGATGAACGAATCTCCAGAAACAGTCAACACCCAATCTTACCAGGCGTTGATCCACTTGATACCAACATGTATGACAAGGGCTCTTCTCCCGGAGCCAGGGTTTGCACTAACCACCCACCCACGCTACCCACGAGTACCTAGGGATCATATTTTGAATTAAGTAAGTAATACGCAATTACATTTATGGTAATAATTTATAGGCAACCGTAAGTGTTAAGCTTTCATGACCTATTAATATACGTTCTGGGTAGTGAATGGGGAATGGGTACCCATGGGTGGATAATTGCAAGCCTCACCTGGAGTTGGACATAATGGTTCTGACTCTTGCGAGTCCTTAGAAGATACACTACGGTAAGTAAACCATGAGAAGCACATACTATGATGATTCAAACTTCGCTAAAGATTGCCCTTGAGTCGTCCGTTGTTTTTGTTATATGTTTTGTGTTTTACGCTGTACAAGCAACTGTTGATGCTTCTCTGGCTTTCCAAGCTGTGTAGTCAATGTCATACTGCTTATGACTGGCACCACTGAATTGCATCGACATAAAGCTGAGTGACATTAGGTGATTGCAAATGTCTAAGCATCTGACAGCATGGTGAACGATTCCAAGCTGAAGTTCCATCTGGCCTTCTTGTGTCGAAATGCATGGTAACTCTAGTGACCCTATCTCTTCCATTAAACACATTATAAGGTATCACTAACTTCCACGAATAATCATAGCTTTACTTTAAGCAAACAATTCCAAAACCACCCCTTTTAGCTAAATCAGATTACTTACCTAGCAGGCGCTAGGCGAAATAAATGGCGCAGCCTACCGCTAATCTCTTTAAAATACTATGCAATTTACATATAAATCAGGAGATAATTAAGGTTATATGCGATATTATGTAAATAAAGTTTTTAAAAATGCATTTTATAATAACTTTAATTATTATTTTAATAAGTTATACGATATTTTGCCTAATTAATAAAATTATTTAACGTTTTATATTACCGAATTGTGTTAGCTAGCCAGGTACGCTGAAGCGCCTTAACTAAACAAGGCTACGTTTTAATCAGAAGATAATTGTTCTGTTACTAGGTTATATAAAAGCTGTACGCGTACTGAGAAGTAACATAATTAGGTGAATATAATAACGCAATTAACATCCCCTATATCTGACAATTAAAAGTTTTATTTGCTTAATTTAAGTAATTATTAATTAATTAACTGTTATTAAGACGATATAGGTTATATATCAGTAGCATTTATTTTAATATATTTTAATAATAATAATAGCGACCGTATCGTTTATATCTTTTATTATTTATAAGGGACTTGAGAATTAAAACCGTTTTAAGGGCGAATTTTAATTTAGAGCATACGCGCTTAATATTTGAGACTTTATCGATTTTAATTAGTTATTTTAATAACTTATTAAACCTGTAAAACCCGATATAAGTTTTTACCCGAAAAACCGAATTCGCTATATAACGCGGATTAATACCTTAACGGCTTCGTTTTTATTTTTAGGAAGAACTTTTAAAAAATCGATTATACGGATTACTTAATAAATACTTTTAAAATGATAACCGAAAATAAATAAACTTATAATTAGGACTTTACGGCGTATACTTATAAAAACCGCAAATACGATACCTTCCGAAAGAATATTAACGATTTTATTAAATAAGTCTTAAAATTTGTATTTTCAGTAATTAAAGAAACAAGTTTTTTTAAAGAAGAATTTACAGGAATAATACGTTAAATTAGCCGAATCCGGCAAGATATACGATAGCAAATTTTTAATTAATACTTAACGAGAATACTAAAAAAAGCTAAAATACATCGCGAAATTAAAGAAAAAGTTAAACGAATAGATTATAAAATAATAAAAAATAATAGCTTAAAAATAACAGTTATATAAATTAACGATTTATATATAACTTTGGCTTTTATCATAAAAACCTGGATAACTACTGTTTAAATGATAAAGAAAGCCGAAATCGATAGTGGAACGATTAGTTACTAAAAGGTAACGGTTAACTTTTTAGATTATTAAACCATAACTTATTTTGCTTTTATATGTCGAAATATAAAGGTATCGTTTTCGATTTTTTACGGAGATTTTGTTCATTTTGTTAATTAAGATAACCTTAATTAAAAAGAAAGCAAATTTATTAACCGTTAACCGCAAAGTAAAACCTCTAGAAAATTAAGATAAAGTAGCTGTAAAAGCTTTAATATAAATAGAAACGTTAGCAAACGAAACCGCGAAAAGTTAAATGCCCAAGATATACGTTACAAAACGTATTTAATGTTTTTTTTTACAGATTACCTAAATATTATTATACGTTCCTTAATAAAATTCCAACTGGTTTCCGTTTTAATCTTGATAAAATAAAGTTAATTTAGTAACGAATTAACTTTAATTAATTCCTAAAAGAGGAAATTAACCGTTTATCGAAATCTATAAATAAAACAATTATAAAGATTAATTAGCTTTTAAAGAAAATAAAACAAGTTCTAACGAGCTTCTTAATTACTGATTAACAAGGCGCTATAAGCTTATTGTTTTACCTTTTACGAAATTCGTTTATTTTAAACTTAAGGTTTATAATATACGTTTTTAACTTTATTAACAGGTTTTTAAACTTCAAACTAACCGTATAAGGCGAAGGGGTATACGTAGGTAATAATTTCGTTCCGATTAAGGGTTACGGAAAAATTAATATGTTATTTCGAAGCCTTAACAGTACGAAAACGTTACGGTTATATAACGTAACCTATTACAAATAATTCGTTTGTAATTTGGTATTATTTCGACAGTTTTAAAAAAAGATTATTAGTGGGATAATAAAAAGATTAATAACTATATTCGAAATAAATATAATTAAATTATAACTACTTTAATAAATAAATTTAATCAGCTTATTATCGAAAATATTAACGTAATAACGTCTTTTGTAACCTTAATTATTTAGAAATAAAATATTGACTTATCGACGCCGAAATTGCCACGTACCGGTAACGGTACTTTATGGCACCTGCAATTAAAATATTTAAACTTTAAAATAATAACGTAATTGTAATTTTATATTAAAAAAATCCGGCTGAAAGGTTTTATAATTATCGAATATTAAGCGTATAGCAAAACAAAGACTAAAAGGCAAATACGCCACGAGCTTAAAAAAAGCTTTTCGATTAAAACAGAAAATAATTATTAACTTTATTAACTTCGAAGAAAACCCTGAAAAGTATAAATACGTTATATTTGCAACCGATAAATATTTAAGCTTTATTTAAAATATCTACTTTAAGAACCGAAAGCAGGATATATTAATTATTGCGTTCCGATATCTATTAGGCGTTTTGAAAAATTAAAACAAAGTTTTCCTATATGTAATTAAATACGATAACGAAATTTTAAAAAATTATTTGTTTCGAAATATCCTCTAGTTATTTCCTTTTAACATTAGGTTTAAGCCTTTAATACTATATATCCAGGTTTAAAACGGGGGTATAAAGCACTTAAAAGGTATAATTAAAAAGAAAATAACTGTTATGCGAAATAGCGTTAAGTTACTTACGTTTTTAATCGTACATATCTTTAAAACTGCATTATACCTTTATAACCGTATTTCCAAATACGTTCTTTTTTGGTAAACCTTATACGAAGTTTATTACATTTATTTAGCATATAGAAATAGCGTTTTAGTATTTGATTACAAGCTTTAACAGGTTTATTTACGAGCTTACGGCTATATAGCCTACGTTATAACCACCGTTGTTATAAAAAAGAATAAAGGTTTTAGAAGTTAAGTCCTAGAATATAGATAAGCTTTTTTGTCGGTTATTGATTAATAAACATTTACGAAATTTAGAAATTTTTAACGAATAAAGTTATTGTTATTTGAAACGTATAGTTTAACGAAAAAGCTACCTTTTTAGGTAATATCAAAAACTTAAAAAACGACCTTTTCTACGTTACTGAAAAAGAGTTACAGAACTTATTCCGATAGGTTTACGTATTTGATTAGGCCCATAGTTATTTTATACATATATAAAAAAAGGATAAAAATTTAAATGGAATAATTTAGTTACCGGCTAGGCAGAAAGAATGGCTTTAAAGTAATATAGGCGTCCAAAGAGACGTACGGAATGGGGAAGAATAAGTTTGCTTGTAAAGAATTGATTATTTTTATATAACTGTTATGTTTTAATTATTTCCGTTTTTTAAATTATTATCGTCGTTAGCGTTTGTCCTGATCATTATTACGATTATTACGTTAACGGAAAAAATAAAAACAGTTTTAGGTTTTTGTTAAATTGTTTAATTTAATATAACGGTAAAAAACGAGGGTACTTTACGGGTTGTAAACGTAAGTTTTCTATATGTTCCGTATCGAAATGGTATTATTAAATATGATTATAAGGTATAAAAAGTTATTTTTAATGCAAAACGGTTAATTTATTTTGTAGGTACGATTAATAACCAGCCGGTAAGTTACGGAAATTTAAAGCGAATAAAAATCCGAAATACGCGTTATTTTAATCGGAAAAGTTTTAAGATATTAAGGATAAAGTTAAAAGTAAAAGTGTTACTTAGATCGTAAAGCCGGATATGTAGATAAGATCTACCGTTATTATTAAAAAGCCATAAAAAGCTAAATATATAACCGTTAAGGAAATTGTTTTTGGAAGTTAAAAAAACTTATTAATAAAGTTACAGAGATATGTAGTTTTGGGAAATCGTCGATTAGTCCGTTATTAAAAGGAAATAAGTTTTAAAATGTATGTAAGTATACGTTTATAAATTTGATAAATATAACTGGTTATAAAAATATAAGATTCGTTTTGTTATACGAAGTAATTAATAACTTAAAAATGCTTATAACGATATTTACGTATTTATTTTAGCCGGAAAGCTTTTTAAAACCTTAATAATTATTGTAGCTAGGTTTAATTTAAAACTTAAGTAATATAATGTTATAAACGTTTTTGTTAACGCGAACTTACTTTATAAAGTTTTTATAAAAATGCCCCCGGGATACCTTTAATATAGCAGGATATTCCTAATTAAAAAGGCCTTATACGGCTTAAAAGAATTACCGTTACTTTGGTAAAAAAAACCTTATCAGTACGTTTAAAAACTTAGGATTTAGCCTCGTTTTTATAAGCTTTGTTACTTTATTCGTTAAAGTGTATTATTTTTCTTTTACGTTAATAATATTATTGCCGCGTATAACAAAAAAGATTAAGCCCTTGTCGATTAGTTAATTTAGTAAATATAAGAACGGTATACCCTTATAAGGGGTAAAGACTTACAGTAATTCCTAGGTATCGAAGTAATTAGAAATAAACTCAACCGAAAAATCTGGTTATTTTAATCTGACTTTATAAACAAGTTAATTAATTTAATTCTTAAAGAAAGTTTAAATAACTTCCCAAAAACGCTTATAATAAACGCCGAATTATTACCGAATCCTGATTTAGCTTATTTAAGTTTTGTTAATAAATACTAAAAAAATCGGTTCCATTCTTTATATTGCAATTTATACGCAACCTGATATATCTTTTGCAATATTCAAATTTACCTAATTTAACCAGAACCTTAGTAACGTATATTATAAAGCAGCTAATCGCGTTATACGGTACCTAGTTAGCATTAAAACGTTAACGTTATAGTTAAGTAACAAAGATTCCTCAAATACTTAAAATAACGCCTTTTTTATAAATAATATATTCGATTAGAAAAGTTTCCAAGCTTACGTTATAAAGCTATTTAAAGAAATTATAAAATAACGCACGAATAAGCAAAATATAATAATTATTTCTATAACCAAAATGAAGTTGTTATTTTTTGCGCAGACTATTAAAAAAACCTTATTCGTTTTTAAATTAATTAAAAAGCTGGAAGTTAGCCTAAATATAAAACCGTTAAATTTATAATACAACAATTAACAAACTATACGGCTTACCAACGCCGACGTTGCCTTTTTAAAAACAAAGCTACGGTACGTAAATATACATAACCATTAATTACGAAAAGCAGCAGAAAAAAATCTAATTGAAATGGATTATACGCTTACAAGCGATATATTGGTTAATGGATTAATTAAAGCCCTGTTACGAAAAGCTTTTAAGTATTTCAAAAAACAGCTAGAATTAATAGATATTACAAAAGCCTTAGATTACCGGAGAAAAACGTTAAAAGCAATTTCTAATAAGGAATTAACTAATTAGGAAGATATAATTACCGGAAAAAAGGTTAAATAAACAACTGTGGTTTTAAAAAGTAATAAGGTATAATAATTAACGCCCCGAATCCTTCAAGGCGTTAAGGGGGTATGTCAGCTAGCTAGGTGCGCTAAAGCGCCTTAACTAAAAAAGGCTACGCTCTGATCGGAGGATAATTGTTCCGTTGCTAGGCTACACAAAAGCTGTACGCGTACTAAGAAGTGGCATAATTAGCTGAATACAACAACGCAACTGATATCCCCTATATCTAACAAATTGCGCGTATTACCGAATTGCGCGGCTTTTAACATTCCATAACAATAAACCTAAATCAAACAACTATAACGCGATAAATTAATTCAAACTAATCGGATTTTATTATTAAACGTATTTACAGCGTTTTTATAAATACGCGCATTATATCCGGGCTTACCGTAAATGTTATATTTTCGCGTTTTCGTTTTAACCTTTTTATAATAATTACTTTTAGTTATTATTAATTATATTTTTACTACTTTTTTTCTGCTAAAAAAATCCAATTTTTTATATAATAAACATTTCTTTTTTTTAAAAAAAGTTTATTTTTTATTTTTCGAAGTTTATTAAAAAAGAAATTAATTTCACGTAATTTGATAAGTTTTTTTTACAAAAAAACGTTTTTATACAAGAATATTAAGTTACTTTTTGTTAATAAAATTAACCGATTTAATTATCTTTATCGGCGAGCTCTTTTAGTAATTTTAGACTTTTTTTATAAATATTATCTTTATTTTTTTAAATTTTTTTTATATATTTCAAAAAGTTTTCGAAAATAAGAAAAAAATGAAACCGGCGGAAGTAAACGATAAGACGGTCGGCGTAAATATAAATAAAGGAATTTCCAATCGGAAAAAACATTATTAAAATTAAATAAAATAAATCCGACTTTCTATGATATAAATATAATAATATTATATTAAACTTTTGATATATAACGCATATATGAATTTTAAAACGGAAAAACAAAATACGTTAAAAAGTTAAAACCGATAAAAAGAAATTTAATAAAAATATAACGTATTAATATCGTTATCCGCGTAATATTTTTCGAATTTTATCGAATAATAATTTTCGTAACGTCCGAAAATGAAAGAATATTTCGTTTTTTTTTTCATACGCGTTCGAATATATTTATCGAAATATTAAATTTATTTTAAACTTAATTCGTTTATTACTTAATTATTATAGTTAATATTAAGTTTTTGTTTTATTAATAATATATTATTATAATCTTAATATTTAAAATAAGTTTTTTTTAAATCTTTTACGTTTTTCGATATTTTTAATTATTATAATATATATTATTAACAAAACTTTTTTCGCGGATATTATAAATATTTTCTTTTATATTGTCGTATTTTACGATTATAACCCGAAGTAATTCGAATTATTTACGAAATAGTTTCCGGATTTTCGCATAGTATTGTTTAAAAAACGATTTTTTAATTTAAACGTATTTTAATTTTTTTTACCGTCGAATAAATCTCGACGCCTAATTAGCTTTAACGCGTTCCGTAATGTATTTAATAAATATTAAATTCGTTATATTTTTGGCATATTAAAACCGGACAAAAACCGTGTAGGTATTAAAATTAAAAATTCAGTTAATAATTAATTTTTTGGGTTATTTTTAACTTTCGTAAATTCGGGATAATATCGGTTGGGAAAAACTTACCGTTAATTCGGTTTTTTGAAATAAATTTGGAAATATTATATATAATACAAAACCGTTTATAATTAAATACTAGGTTTAATTTTTTAACTTAGCAAGTTATGTTTAATTTAATATTTTTTATAAGCCGGTTTATATTATTAATATTAAAATATTTATTATTAAAGTTCTGTAATTAAAATAACAAAAAACCGCGTAATTCGATAATATATATAGTTCGGTAATATAAACCTTAATTATTATATTATTAATTAAATATAACTTTATAACATTTTTAATCTATTATATTCCGTTTTTTATTAATTTCTAATATTTTTAACTTCAGTTTTAGCTATATTATTAACGTTTATAATTACTATCTAAAGAATTAAAACGTGTTAAATAAAAAAATTAAAAAAAAGATTATTATAATTACAAAATTTCATATTTGATAATGATATAAAAATATTATATTATCGTTATCGAAATTGTTAAGTTGTGGTGGATTAAAATTATCATAATAAAGTGCGTTTTAAGCCTAGCTAGAGTAGTGCGCCATTTATTTCGCCTAGCGCCTGCCTGGCTGTGCGCGTTACATCGGGGTTCGGGTTACATCGGCAGTTCCGATAACCGCCACCAATCCCCAGAACCATCTCAGCGCGTAATACTCGCAGGGCAGACTAGTCAAACCTTACTTGGCTACACACAGTCTCAGTATGCGTACATTCCTTGGGAAAGTCTTATAAGATGTTCCAAGACCCTCAAAGATTTTGACCGCAAAATTCAAAGCCTCGGAAACCAAGAGACTTGCCTGGCCGAGCGATAATAATAGTCTCTCCTGATTCGGTATAGATACCGCGGCGATTGGCGCTCCGCTTTGTTAACATGGGCGGTGCGGGGCTTGGAGATAATTAACACACAGATAAAACACCCCCGGAAATCAAATCCGAGTGACAAGAGTGAACAGTATTAATCATTATGCCGCATGAAGCAACCACAAGAGACGAGGCCGAATCCATTCACAGCCAGTCGCGCCTTGTTATGGCTACGCCAGAGGTTTCAGAGGCCCCTGTGCGTACAGGTAATGCTGACGTACCCCATGCTATCGAGGACGAAGAGGCCAGACGCATCTTACGTCGGATTGACTGGTGCATAATGCCCTTGCTCTTCACCACCTACATGTTCAATTTCATGGACAAAACGATCTTGTCCAGCGCTTCAGTGTTTGGGCTGAGAGAGGACAACAACCTTCAGGGGTCCGATTACTCTTGGGTATCCAGCGTGTTCTATTTCGGCTACCTGTTCTGGGCATACCCTACCACACTATTGATCGCGCGCTTTCCGGTTGGCAAGTATCTCTCGTGCAATACCTTCTTCTGGGGTGCGGTGGTTGCGCTCACGGCAACGTGCTCGAGCTTCGGCGGCTTGGTCACGGTACGCTTCCTGCTCGGCGTCGCAGAGGCCACCGTCTCGCCGGGACTGATGTTCATCACGTCCACCTGGTACACGCGTGATGAGATATCAACGCGTACTGGCATTTGGTTTGCGGGGAACTCCGTTGGCGGCATCATATCGTCACTGCTCGCCTATGGTATCGGGCACGTTGAGGGCGAAGTTCGTCCCTGGCGATGGATGTTTACCATTCTGGGTGTGTTGACATTCCTCTTGGGCTTCTTCCTGCTCTTTCTGTTACCAGACCGGATATCAACTGCCTGGTTCTTAACACCCGAGCAGCGCCAATGGGCGGCTGACCGAGTGGTCATTGCCGGCATGGGCAGCACTGAGAACACAACCTGGAAGTGGGACCAGACGCTCGAATGTTTCCGGGATCCGAAGACATGGCTAATTTGGAGTATTGCACTGCTTTGCCAAATCCCCAACGGCGGCACCCAGAACTTCGCCAACTTGATCATCAAGTCCTTCGATTTCACCTCGCTCGAGTCGACTCTTATCAACATACCCTATTCCCTTATCTGCGTAGCGGTCATCTCCGGGACCGGTTGGATCGCAGGAAGATTCCGCTCCCTGAACTGCGTGCTTGTTGCGTTGGTAGTCATGCCTCCGGTCGTGGGGTCTGCGTTAATCGATTGCCGAGACCGAATCCCGCACGGCGTCTCCCTTTTCGGGTATTTCTTGCTTTCTCCCGGCCCCGCAGCACTGCCACTAGTAATGTCTCTTGTGCAATCCAACTTCCGGGGCGTGGCAAAAAAGATGACCATGACGGCCCTGCTCTTCATCGCATACTGTGCAGGCAACATTGCTGGCCCTCACCTATTCAAGTCGTCGCAGGAGCCGACATACGAGACGGCATTCCGTGCCATCATGCTCTGCTACGCGCTTGCAATTGTACTGATCCTCTCTCTGAGGTTCTATTTGGCAGCGGTGAACAAGAGGAGACGAGGAGACGAGGGAATCATGGGAAGTGCTGGCTCGTCAGGGGCGGTTGGGGGAGGGAAAGTGATTGACATATCCAATGGCCGCGATGTTTCTGAAGCAGTCAACGAAGTCCATCTCAGACTAGAAGATTATGAGGACCTAACCGACTGGAAGACGTTTGGGTTTCGTTATAGGTTGTAGGTTTCTTTGATCACCTACCCAGGTTCTCCCTTAGGCAGCTGCTATGATACAAGACTATACGTGCCAACAGTGGGTCATATCTGGCAGCTCTATCCATAATCATTATCAAGATCTTGCTAAGGAAATGGTAAACGTGGGTTGAACGCCATCGAGCCAACGAGTTGTCATACAATAATCCACGAGATATCTCGGCACAGGCGTTCTAGTCCCTTCCGGACTGATCTGGATGGATACGTGTAGGCTGTATGGCGCGGAGTATTCCCATCATCCCATGGATCTTTTGTAGCCTACGGGGCGCTTGCGATGGGCTGCTTCCGATGCTAGGCAGTGATGGTGGTGACAGGTAACGATATCATGCGGCCAAGACTCCCGACAAGCTCTAAAAATATCGCTGATAAATGGGAGCGATAGGATTGATGGACGAATATGACCATCCAACCGGCGCTTATTGGGCGACAGCTACATAACCATGGTATGGAGCTTCACTTGCCGGTTTTCCGGGAACCGGCCAGACGTTGACTGGGCCAACCATCGCGACATACATCACGGGGCCCTGCAGTTCGTCTGGAATGGCGCTGCGGGCAAGGTGCGGGCGTAGCCCTCGAAGCTCTTGACGTCAGACGTTTACATCGATTATGGATCTATGGTGGTCCAAGACACAGCTCCCTCGTTTAAATACGACTGTGGAAGGACTGTTCTGATTAATTTGCCAATTATATCCCAGCATGGACCCTATCAGATCTCCGGCTAAATTGCCCTCCCGCTTATAACCTCCATTCCTTCCTACTACAGCTATCCTTTCCTCGTCTTGGCTTTTTTTAGCTGTAGTTTCTCGGCCCTCCGTATCCCAAAGAAGCTTTGCCACGGCGCGGATTGCTGTCCCTTTTTTCTAAAGATAACTCAAGGTGAGGGGACACCAATGATAACAAATCGACATGGGGATCACGTAATTTTCTTTTATACAGCCGGTCGCCCTCCGTGCTGTCTGACATTAATCACGACGCGATCGAGGCATACCTCGTCGTGGGTATTTAATCTCGAGGACTTACTTGCAGACGCCCTATGCAGACGCCCTAACCATCTGTCGGTAACACTCTCGATATATTACTGTAACTCTATCCCCCACCTCAGTTGCCAGTACGTTATTCTAAATCCAGTGAGGTGTGATTGGTTTCCTTGGAAGCCTAAATTACCAATTCATTGTGCGGTATCAAGCCGTCGCAGAATCGCCTGACTCCCTAAGAGGCTCTCAGAGACCCGCCATACTTCGTGCCAACTCTCGTCTCTTAATTCGTCGTTCGCTTCGAAGCACTTGACGTCAGAATGCATTGGAAGTCGAGTTTCGCATATGCTGTTGCCCTGTTGGGGCTAGGTACGCACTGTAACAAAGTCGTGTGGAAGACTCCTTGCTCACAAAAACCCCAGCGCCTACAGCAGAGGCAGCTAACTCTGTCGTGTTCCGCGATGCCCAGAGTGGCTTCACGTTTACTTCCTATGATGCGGCGTATCAAATCGGGAGGTACATCTCCTACCGAGTCGCCATACCAGCCAACGCAGTCCCGGGCCAGCCGTACGATGCCGTGCTTCAGGTGGTCGCCCCCGTAGACGTAGGCTGGGCCGGTTTTGCCTGGGGAGGGGGCATGACACGCAACCCATTAGCCGTCAATTGGGCGAGCGGAAGCACACCCGTCGTGTCGTCTCGCTGGGCCACGTAAGTACGGGGGGGGGGGGGGGGGGGGGGGGGGGGGGGGGGGGGGGGGGGGGGGG
>QJOB01000273.1:26809-81435 GCA_004155035.1 Monosporascus sp. 5C6A
CCCCCCCCCCCCCCCCCCCGGTATAGTCCGTACTATTTGACTATTACTGATAACCTCCAGGAGTCATTCCATGCCAAGTGCCTACTCCGGTGCTACGTACCAGATCCTCAGCAAAGCTTCGAGCGTGAACGGCACGCACTGGAAGGTCACCGCTCGGTGCAAAGGGTGCACCTCGTGGACTGGTTCCAGTGGCACTGTCGTCCTTAACCCCGCGGGGGAGACTCGGTTCGCGTTCGCCGCCTCACGTGTGAAGCCCTCCGGCACATCTCCCGACGCGAGCATTACTGTCCACTCTGTGTTCGCCACCTGGATGCACGATCTGAATGGAGGTAAGAATGCAAACTTCGACCAGCTGGTGAGTCAAAACATGTAAACTGGGATGAAGGACTTAAGGTGCAGTGAAGGGGGGTTCACTCTGTTGAGCTAGTTTAAATACAAGAGAGCCTCCATAGAGTCGCGCACAATACTGGAATGCCATCGTCATCAAACATTCTATATCTCTTAAACGCGCAATGCAGTACCATATCGAACATGCGGCACGACTGATATCTGCTAACCCCATCGTAGCGGTGCGTCCATTCGTCTACCTTCCCCTCGCCCGGCCGCCTTTTGTGCAACCACCCTCGGTTTGGTAGTAGGGCCGGAACACAGTTTTCCCCTTTAACAGAGCCGTAGAGAATCCGGAGCTTCCAAGCGGCCTGTACTGCTCAAAGCCTCCAGTTTGACGACATCGCTCCTGAATCTTTCCCGGTTTCGGCGCGGTTTGCACTTGCACAAGGGATATATCGATGCGTGAGTCGTAATTATCTTCGTCGCGACGAAGGCTATGGCCGCTGCCGTTTGGAGTCTTCGAATGTAACTGGTGACGCTTTAACGTCAAATTTCTTACCTTAAGGACACCTAACCCTAACTAGAAGGAGCACTTCGTCTGGTAGTATCGGCCGTTCTGTGGTTTAGGTGCTTTATGATTCCTGTTAATCATATAAGTAGTACTAGCCCATGCTCTGCATCCACGATATATCCACATTTATCGTAGGCAGTGCGTCTTTAATCAACTCAGTTGTCGCGCCGAACAAAGAACTATGGAATTCGCATCCTTCGCCATTTAAGCGATACATGGCGACGATGTCTCGAAATGAAGCCATTCCACAGCCTGGCCAGGTGTCAAGGGCGAATTTGTTATATAGCATTGCCACAGTTCCCAACTAACAGATGGGCAAAGTTGGAAGCTGATCCATACAGTGCCTACCCCAAGACTGACACAATGGCGGTCCGGAGGCTTTTGGGTCCTCTCCTTTCCGCTTGTACCCTGACTACAACAACGGGGCTGGCACTGCCCCATGAATCACTCGATGCTGACACCATGCCGTCTTTGAATTCCTCTACCGGGTTTCTGGAGTTTCTTCAGCCTAGAGCTGGCAAAGCGTCCCTGAACATCAATCCTCCTGGGGCATCTATCACCTAGGGCACGGGATCAGTCCCCGAAGATGGGTAAGGGTTTCTCTTTGAAAGCTCGCTCCGCTCAAAATAGTGGCGCTGACACAAGTAGCTACCGCAAGCCACTTAGAGATCAGCTTACAATAACCGGATGGGAAGTTTCCATGGTCGGGAGCCATCGAAACGCCAGGGGAGAAGTAGCTGGCAACGGTCAGCGCCCCTTTCCCCTTTGACAACTTGACTAACATCGCATAGGCTGTTGAAGCTGTCTCGGGTTATGCCATCGACCAAGTCCATCTCGAGAAGCTCCTATAGGTACAGACCTAATGCGGTAGTGATGTACGCCGGTACAAATCACTGCGTACAAACTTAACTACTGCCTACGTTGGCAGTCGCATGCAGTCTCTGATTAATGACTATCTTCCAGCCGACGGCATGGAGCATATCACCATTGTTCTGTGGATACTGACGCCTCTTACCACACCTAACAGGAGCGAGTTCCACCGTGCCGATACTAGAGCCCAAGGTGGCGGCGTCAACAACCACAACTGGATGCTAGCGCAAGGGCTACAAAGGGAGGGCAAACCCGTCGTACTCTTCAATCTTGACCCAGTGGATCCGAACCATGAAGTTTTTTCAGCACATCACTCAGGCGGCCGGCGATTGGAGCGACGGCATTCATCCTAACAATCAGGGTTACAGAAAGATGGCTCAGATTTGGTGGAAGTCTATCCTGAAGGCTGCTGATCTTGGGTTCCTCAAGGAACCTCACGAGATCGAGGATGCCGTGGGGTGGGAGAAGGCGGTCGGAGACGGCGTCTATGCCGAGGGACTCACTCAACGCGGCAGTGGTTTAGACGATGGGACATACCATCATTACGGTGACGAGCGCGATACCTTTCTAGGTTGTTTCGAAAAGCTCGACGGACATGTTGTGTACGGGGATTGGAGGAGCTCTGGCAACGAAAAGAACCGCTTCGCCAAGATCGAAGACTTGGACCCCGATGATGACTGCATTCCTGCCGGTATACACTCCGTCGACGTCAATGGTAAGCTGAGACCCGTATTCTGTAAATTAATGCTCATGCGGCGACTGCCAACACTTCACAACTTCCAAGAGAATCCCATGTGAACCATATACTATACTAACTTATATTAGCTGATGGTCTTGACGACTTTGTCTATATTGCAATATCCTGAGAAGCACTCGCAGTGATCAATCGGGGTACTGGCGGTGATACTCACCCTCCTCTTTCCTGTATATCGGCAGCATCAAGCCAGCCACAAATGGATACCCCCAAGCCAATGTGCGCCTCGGAGACATAGTCAGTGACTGGCGTGTCGACTACTGCTAACAGACGAATGGAAACATACGTTGCTGGAGGAATGGATAGGTTGGTTAGTACTTTACAGCCCCGCTTATTTTCCAAAGCGTGCTAACACATGACTGCAGAGGACAAGCTGGCATACTGGCAGCCCCTTGTCAAGAGGTTTGAGGGCAAGGGTATGGGCGACCTTTCATGGTGTCCGCTTCGAAGATATCCACGGATATGTATATTTCCCCAGACCATCTTGCATTAGTTGCTGCATCTGACTCATACATAGGGGCAAGATGACTGGATCTGGGCCGACGATGACGGCAAACCATTCACGTAGACATATATCCGGAGTTGTGCCAAAGGGCGCGAAGACAATGGTCTCAATGTTGTCGGGTGCCAGTGTTTTTGGCGTGAAAACAACGACGGACCTAGTCATCCAAGTATGTCTGAGTTCGACAAAAGTCTGCGTGACCCGCATTTACTTTGCTCGGATATATGATGAGCCACAAGATTTCGGTCTGCCAGGAACACAAGACTGCGTATTCTCGGAAAACGTCGAGGATGAAAAAAGTGGAACGCACGGATTCAACACGAGGGTGTGGCAGAACAAGGGCTTCGGTGGAAACGAAATTCAGGGGTCAGTAAACCAAATTGGTCATCTGTCTCACCCTATTAACTTGTAGGAACCTAGCCGATGAAGACAGGTACTTTAATATGATGGGACACAAGGAGAGACACGAAGACTACGTGTGGACCCTATTAGTTTGCGACCCCTGGCTGGAGAAATAGGCTTGCGCACCTGGCAACAATCAACAGAAAGGCGAAATGACTATTTACTCTAATGCGGAACTAAACCAGGTCAGCGACAATGGGAAATCATTCTGGGACGCGAAAGAGATCATATTCAATCTCAAGAAGGAGTCCATCTGCACCCCCCTTGACCGGCTTGATCTCCATCTTCGCAGATTGGGATGGCGACCGATACTGTGACATCATGTGGGTCGACCCCAACAACGAGAATCGGATACACCTTTCGCGAAATAGGCGCGGTGAAACGGGAAAATGGGACTGGGCCTACAACTCCAACCCGGCGCCGGAGCTTCGGTGCCCTGAGGAGCGCGGCGTGGGTATCTTTGATCTCCCTGTTCGCTTTGCTGATATATCAGGTACTGGTCGCACCGACTACGTCTGCATCGAGAAGGATGGGCCGTCTTGGGGCTGGACACAGGATGGTCAGGGAAATGGTCCCATACCGACCAGTTCAAACTTGCCAATGGAATTGATGATGCCAACCTGCGGTGGGGGGGTGTTGATGGCGACGGTCGGAATGATAGTGAGTCTTCTGTTCCTCGCTCTACGCACTCCGCCGGCACGCGTCTCCGGTCTACCTCTGGTGGTCTCTACGGACTTGATTCCTGACGCCACATGTGCAGTAATTTAATTCGACAAGTTCAATGGTGATGGTCGCGTCTTCTATAATCGGGGCCCCAGACATATCGGTGGCTCCCGCTACGAGTGGCGATCAGTCGATCGTGTCTACCAAGCCTTGCAAGTAGGCTCCTGCATGTATTATCCTGACCTAGACGGCGGTGGCCGCAGGGACATGCCCGGTATCAAGACAGTAGGAATATATAACTAAATAACGCTAGAACTACTAATGCAGTTCGAGCGTCCGACCTCTTGCCATAATCCAAGAAAGACTGAGTCGGCAACACGGCCGGGACTTGGTTCAACCGATGCGCCAGAGATGGTCTTGGTGGTGGCGGCGGCAGTGATGGCCCCAAAAAGAACGTACGCATCGAGGCCAGAGAAATCTCACTCAACTACGGCACAACGAAGTCTTGTAAGCCTTCGATAAGCTTAAGAAACACTACACTTCCGTTGGATGCAGCGGCGGTGAAACACTAAAGGTCAACACCAAGATGGTGACGAAGCAAAGACTGCTATGAGATCTGATGGTGTCCCGCCATAGTGTGGGCCTCACATTCTTCGACACTCTAGGTCTGACAACTGCAGAGATGAAGATCACGCTATCCGCCGAAGGATCCTTCAGAGGAGGGGGGCACGGGACCTTGGAAAACATAGTCGATCTTAACAAGGCTATCGTTCAAGCCGAGGGCGCACACGAAGTGAAACAACAGAAATGTGAGGAAGGTTGCAGCGCACCATTCCGCAGTAAGTACCCACCTAGCCTTTCAACACTCCTTATGTGAATACAGAGTTCATCACTGACTCTTGGTTTTACAGATACTCAGGAGGCAGACCAACATTACACCAGTACTCTGCACGTCAGGTACACCACAGAGAACGACGAGGTCTCGTTTCTTAACATATACTCTGAGATCTCATCGACGGCTGGTCTTCCCTGCTGCAGCAAGATGACTACTGCGGCAGTCAGTATTGTAGTATGATCGGTAGAAGTAGGCGGTGTTGCGGGTGATATATTCGTCCTCGCGTCCCTCACGTGCATCTGATGACCCCCTTGTCCGCTTGAGCATTCTCAAAGCACTATAACTAGCAGATAACTACATCATATGGTACAGCAATTTCTAAGCACCACCATCTCTTACATAGAGGAATTATAATGGCAGTAATATTAGGAGGAATACATATATAACCATATAACGTTTGAACTAATAACTATTCGAGCGCCCGATCTTTTGCCTTGAATCCAAAAAGTATTCAAGGCACACTTACACCAAGTTCATCACTTTTAGACCAAACTATCCCACTCATAAATCAGTCACCCATACAAGGCGAATACAGTCAGCATTCGAGGTCTGAAACGCATACGGAAATTAAATAATGAAAGTTAAGCGGCGACTATGAGCAGCTGCATCGGTTGCAATTAAACAATGCACATCAAAAGATCTAAACAACTTTCCCGGCACTTCGCGCCGAATACGTGCTGCCAATCGATCCCTGGATATGGAGCGCGGCGAGGAGATCGGCTCACCATCGCATCCAGCGTTTAAGCCTTGATGGCCGGTTCACCCAGCGGCATCGAAGCGAGCCCTAGGTATACCCCGTCAGTAATGTCCACAGAGTCTCGTTAAAGTCCTTTGAGGGGACAGATCACTCACATCCGTCGACCTGCTCGACTGCCTGCTGTGGCTTC
The DNA here is from genome assembly GCA_004155035.1 of Monosporascus sp. 5C6A. Lineage (NCBI taxonomy): Eukaryota > Fungi > Ascomycota > Sordariomycetes > Xylariales > Monosporascus > Monosporascus sp. 5C6A. The sequence continues at coordinate 32,684 of QJOB01000273.1, forward strand.
TTGCAGGCGTTGTACACGGCAGGCTGCTGGAAGTGGATACCAGCGGCAGGGCAGTCATCGTCGAGGTTGCATCTGTTGTCCATGGCCTTCTGCAGGGTGTCGCCCTTCCAGCCGAACACATAGTCACCGTGGGCAGCAGCGCCGCTACACATCGTTAGTCATCGTCGATAGAATTAGGGGGCGCGGGTGTTAAGTGCGAGTTCAACTTACCCGATATTCATGCTGTAGACGAACGGCGGGGAGCCGTCGGTGGGCCACATGTTGCGGTCGGCGAACTTGGAGACGTCCCACATGAGCTCGTACATCAACTGGGGCAGCTTGACCGGGTGGCTTGAAGGGCAGTTGCCTCCGCCCCCTCCGGGGTTTCCGCTGGAATACGCGACGTGGCTCTGGTGGTCCGGGCTGTCCAAGTTTTTCCCATCCCAGCAACTATTGGTCCCGGTTAGATACGATACACTTCATGTTTGACTGGTCAGCAGCAAACTAGACCCGAGGGATGACATACACGGGGAAGTAGATGGTCTGGCGGATCATCTTGCAGGCCGGGTCGCTAGGAATGTCGACAGTGTCGGAGCCCGTGCAGGGGGCGCCGCCAGGGAAGGGGTTATCGCTTGTGGAGGGCCAGCAGCGGTGGCATATGTAGGATCCCTGCACCCTTCTGGGGTCGGTGTTCGCAGCATTTCCAGCAAGCATGCGGAAACCCTAAATCTGGTTAGGGGAGTCTCCCTCATCACGGCCGTTGTGGCGCGGAGAACAACCTACCTTCTTGAACGCGGTTACCTTTCCGTTAGGGATATAGTAGACATCGAGACCGCCATCATTGATGAGCCTGCCTTGCGGGCCTCCGTTGCCGACCTGCGGGACACGAATGTAGCTGCCGTTCCTGTGATGGAAGAACATGACGGCGGTCCAGTAGTTTGAAAAATCCTCTGCAAAGCTGCACGACGTGCAGGTGGACCGGCCGGGTAGGTCGTATGTCTCCGGGTCCATGGAGGCGTTGAAGGCGTTACCTCCGACGATCTGGTGGAGGTGGGGGGTGTAGAGCATGCCGGGGTTGACCAGCGGGTCAGTACGCTCGACGACCAGCTGCGAGCAGGCAAACCGGAGCATGGTGAACTGCGCGGAGGCGTACGGCGCGAAGAGCGCCGCGCCGGCGAGCGAGGCCCACTGCTTCATCGTGGCTGGTGTTGGGGAATCTTGACGCTGTTCTGACTTTCTTCAATCGCAGAGCTGAGTGAGTGACTGAGTTATCCTGCGACTGTGATGCTTTGAAGAGCGAATCTCAAACTCCTAAGAGAAGCACGCCGGCCGGGCATAGATATACCATCCCCGCCTCGCGATACGGTGCAGGACGTCGCATTTGCCTCCCGGTAGCAACAACTGCCGAAGCTGCAATAGTAAGTGTTTGATATGACGGCCTTGGCCATGATGCGGCTATTGGACCGCACCGCGTTGCAACCCTATCAACCGTGCTGCCCTATTAAGTAATTCCTTGTTATGGCTCCGAAAGCTGATCGCTCCCAGATTTGATGCCAGTCTCTGGTTGAACCATTTTACCCGGTTATTGGCCCCACAATAGGATTTACGGTTATAGGCTGAGGCGTATACTATCCCGCGCTGATTGGGACTTGGTAGCATTACTTTGGAGGAGTCCAAAATAGATTTATACCATATATGCAGACCGCGTCCTGGAGTTATGAGAATGGGTCATGTGCGTTCATACCCATTGATTTGGCAACTGTTCCACACGCTTTGAAATGCGGATCAAGGCGAGACGCCCAAAAGGCCGCAGGCCTCGTTGACGAAATCAGGGATGAACAAATGCAACAGCGCAGATCAACACCAGGACGATTCCGTCGCCGGCTGAGCCTCAGAAATTATGTCTCTGCTCCGCTGGCACTCTAGAAAACGGCCCGACAATTGCAAATGTTGATATATGCTAGGACTTGCGAGAGCTGACGGATACCGGGATGTTCTTTTGGCAAATGTACAAATTTTGGAAATCTAGTGTGCAGCGAAAATAGACCCGCGCCTCTACCAACACTTATATGTAGATTTGCAGACGTACAGTCGCTTAAGGAATCCATGATGGCTTCATGTTGGACACGGTATACACAATAAAAAGGGCTGGGACTGGGCGCTTGGTGTCGTAGACAGGTATCAAAACCGCCCAAAAGGCGGGCCCCTTACGAGCGCGTGCTTTGGCCGTGACACATTTCTAGAACAACGTGAATTCCGACATAACAATATGGATGGAGGTGCCGGTTCCCGTCGGATTAAGCGAAACGTGTCAATGTAGGTTAAAAATAGAAAACCCGTTTCTGGCAGAGAGGTGGTATCAGGGATCGATGATCAAATTCCATTTCGGTTGATCCCACGACTTAGCTGAGATCTTGGAAAGCAGTCACTCGACTCTACCCCGGAGGGTGTAGGATCCAGTAATGAAAGTTTATAGGTATTGACTTTAGGCTATACGAGGCTGTGAAAACTGAATTAGGTGTATTCGATTCGTAAGGGAGAGGAGGCGAGAACATGTGGCGCCGCACAATCCGCCTCTTAGAATAGAGACAGGTTGAGAGCCATGTCATCATTGAACAGTCGGCTCGTATTCGTTCTTAGTCGTAATGACCAACTGTTAGATGAGGTCTTGCAAAATATCATAATCTCCTGGAAGTCTACCGTTATGTCTATTGTCTATCGTTGTAAACCAGTTTGACGCTCTCCGGCTTTTGTTTCCGACCCAAATTCGACGTTCTACTTTATTGGACTCCTGTGCTATTGTAGGAGCACAGTATTTACGCCCACCTTGCGTTGAGGATCGCATTCAGTAAGTTCTTCGAGGTTAGGAACGGTTCGTATCGCATCGCCTTCGCCTGATAGGAAACCTGCAATCCAGGTCTGTACCAACTACTTCGTGGTATGTGCCATACCTATGTATTTGCCTGGTAAGTGAACGGAGCTGAACTCCATAGTAGTGCACTAGAACTCCAATAAGGGTTTTAATGGTTACTGGTAGATGGTTAGTGTGAGTAGAAGGCTCGACTCCGCCGGCACTAGTCCCGTACTATACATCCCATGAAATAACGACCTTATGTTCTCGTAGCACCTGAAGATAGTTTGATATTTGCCAACACTTCCGGTCAATATATCCCATTTTCTGCTTCCGTCGTGTGATCACCAAGTGTCTGGTATTTTCGCACCTTAAAGCTTCCCTAGGAAGTGGCTTGGCTACTTGCGATATTGTTGAGCTATCCACGGATCTAGATATTCAAAGCACTGCCGCCACCAGCTGGGCTGTATCCATCAACAGTCATCTCGATCTAATGCAGAGAGGAGTCCACACGCGGTTATGAACCCTGATACTTACGGCTCTTGAGCTGAGCCAATCAACCGCTTCGCTGATATTGCAAGAAAGTACCGGCTTATGGCTTCGGCATCCACACCTGCCTGGTTAATCTTTCATCCATATAAGGACCCTCTCGGCGTTCTAGAGTCTTCCTCAGGTTTCCTCGGCAGCTAAGTCCTGTCTGTTGCCTGGTTCGAAGTGGGAGAAGATCGACGCGCGGTATCAAGGCACAAGCTGGCGAAATACATCGAGGTCGAGAGGCGATGGCATGGAGGCTGGGCTTCCTAGGACGTGTCTTTGGAGGGACGGGGCAAGATAGCCGTGCTACCGCGCCTTGAGACGCCCAATAATGCTGGATACTGTCGGTACAGGGACTTCTCTACTTGGACGGGAACAGTGAAATGTTACCACCGGCTTCGAACGGCTTCGCTTACTGAGGACCATCTCAGACGTCAAGTACACCATCACTCTAAACAATCAGTCCCCCTAGTGAGGTACGGCCGGATCCGAACCACGACTAGAGGGTACCATGGGCTTTGGGAACACCGTTCCAGAGCGCTCGAGGCTGGTTTTCCCTGTGATAGCTGCTAGTATCGCCTTGGGATGAATTGGTGAAGAGCCATTGAGAACCAGCGAAAAAACGCTCAAGGCCTCAGCTAACACTAACGGTATTGGCTTGCTTAATGCGGCTCACTCGGGTCAAGTAGACGCTATTAGAGTTTATCTTTACCATCTTGTCGAATACCATCCACTTGGCCAGGACATCACAACAGTTGGGGTGTTACGCGATGACTACGAATTGGACAGCAAAATAGACGAACGCGTACACATCCAAGACCTGCGCTTATGTTCGACTGACCAACAACAGCTTCACAGCCTCAACCCCCTAACGACCCTGTCCCCGTCAATCTCAGGGGGACTCCTCCCGTTCCTATACAGCCACAGGCGGCTCAAGTCCTTCACCCTGACCTTCCCGTCCCTAATGTCCTCTTCGAGCGGCTTATAGAAGCTGCCGTGGACCGTGACGCCCGCGGCCTCCAGCGCCTCGGCGTCGCGCATGCCGCCGCTCACGCCGACCTCGCCGACCTCGACGACGGTGTCCATGAACTCGTTGCTGTCGGCGCAGCCGACGAACTTGCCGGTGCTCTCGTCGCGCGCCAGGGGAAACATGCCGTTGAGGTAGTGCTGGGAGAACTGGTGGCCCCCCGTCGGGGCCGCGCGGCTGAAGACGCGGCCGATGAAGCGCGGCAGTGTCGGCGAACCGGGCTTGTTTGTCACGAAGTGCAACGCGCCCCACAGCGCCACGAAGTCGTATGTGTGCACGTAGTGCTCCACGTGGGCGATGGCCCGGTGCGCGGCGGGCATGGCGATGCGCGCCGGCTGGTCGTGATGATCGTGGCCACCACCGGCGGTGGCTGTCGCATCCGGCTTTGAGCGCTGTTGCTCGGCCGTTGTCTGGACCTGTCTCTTGACCCCGTTGACCTGTGGTGCTATTGCCGACTGCTGTTGCTGCCGCCGTAGCAATGCCGGCGCGGGGGCCTGCATCTCGACCGGCGGGGCTTCCGTGATAGCTTCGGGAGCGGTTCTCGCGATAGCTTCGGGAGCGGTTCTTGTGATCGCGTCGGTTGCTGCTGTGGAGTTCTCTCTCTTCTCCTGTGTCTGCTCCGCGACGGAGCGGTGCGGGTTGTTGAAGTGGTTCGAGGCGTTGCCGAAGGTGTAGACCTCGAGCTTGGACAGCAGGTCCTGCGGGAGCTCCTGGAGGAGCCAGTCGAGGACCAGGCCGCCCTCGATGCCGCCCTGCGAGTGGAGAATGAAGATGATCTTGGAGTATTTGGGGTTGTAGAGCTTCTCCTTGACTATCTTGTACGCCTCGCGGACATCGCGCGTTGCGAGCCCGAGTTGTCGCTGGATGAGGCACTCGATTACGTCGAAGATGATGCCCGATGTCTGATTATGGACGCCTATTATGGGCCGTTTGAAAGTCAGAGCGAGGCGGTTGATGTTGCTCTTGAGCCACGCCTCCCTGTTTAGGGGTCAGTAGTGGGACGTAGCCTAAAGGAAGAAGACGTGCTCACCCGACGGCGACACCGTTAATGAATATCCACTGCTCATGCTCGTGCTCGGCAAGAGTCGGCGCGCACTCCGCATCGGAGTGGAAGACTATGCTGCTTCCGTTGAGAGTTCTACAAAACAACTTGTTGAACCCGAGGAACAAGGCCACCCCGACCACCACTATCCAAGCGGGGAACAGGAACATCCACGGGAGCGCCAATATGAAAGCCGTCTGGATTATGACGAGGATCACATGGATGAAAATGCACCATGTATTCTCCCATGTGAGTTCTAGCTCGTCGAAACTTCCGCCGTCGCAGGGTCTCATTGGCCGCACTATCCACGGTAAGTACCCGGCATAGTAGAAGAAGTAGAAGATATCTTTCGAGAACAACTTGAAGGGCATATCAGTGTAGCTGTAATTGATGACGGACTCCCCGCCTATTTGAGAGCCAAAGACTTTTGCTTCAGCCATCTTAGGTAGTTATTGAGGCCGGCGACGGCCTCTCCGAATCGGTTACGGCAGTCCTATGGTACGCAGGCTTAGGATCTTAAAGCCGCTCATCAGGCGATATAACCTATGAAATGCGCAATAGAAACAGACACCGATCTACCCAAAACTTATATGAGAGCATAGCATCTGGGTAGATGATCACATGAGTGTAGCGTTTCTCTGGGGATGTCTCAGTGAAGAGGTCATAACGTTCGATTTAAGTATGCTTTGGCAGTGTAGGAGGCGTAACGCCTCCCCCCGTTACATCTCCACAGCTGGCTAAGTGTAGCTCTTCAGGCTGAGCGGCGCTTTGGGTTGCTACCTTATACGTTATAACTGGCAGACCCATGACCAATTGTCGATGATCTACAGGCCATGACCCGTTGGTCGGCATGTGGCCCCCAGGGCTGGTGGGTAACATAAGTCTAAGCCTCACTGCCGCTGTTTCCCAATATGCAATTATTCTAAGTTGAACAAAGTCTCGGACAACGCAGCGAAAGTGAATTTACGGGTACTTTTTGCACCACAAAAGAGAGAAGAGAGGGAAGGTGTGGGATATCACAAGGTTGCACGGAGGGTACCAACGTTTACATACAGTACATTGATGTTACAGCGTGGAACTCCCCAGCAATTGTCTTTAGCGCATGATTAGCATGGAGTACCAGTTTATTAGCGCGCTTCTTAGCGATACCGGTACGCACCAATACACATGGGTATTTTCTGTTAATTGCCTCCATAGGCCCAGTTGTCGCCATACTAGTAAGTGGCTGCCATACTAGTAAATGGCTGCCATACTAGTAAGTGGCTAAAAAGGAGAGTCCCAAAGAAATGGATGGGATGTACATAAGCCACTGTCTTCCAGACCGACTCTAGTGGCTCACGACAGGACGAAGCATAACGAACCCTGCTCGATTATGTCTATTCTCATACGTAGTAGCAGGCCGAGATAAAACTACCCTGTCAAGTACCCGTGGGGCGTGCTAAACACTACACCATACTAATCTTGGTATAAGCTGTCCAGACTAATGCCTGGCTTTTACCACAAGTACCGCCTTATATGGCAATTCGCTAGTAAAAATGTAGTTAGCTGAGTGGGAACTACTATGGGGCTTAGCGTTAGCGACCTGACTGGGTCATTTTATTTACCCTCCATACCAAGTATTGCGTATGGCAACTTACCTGAACGTACGGTGGATCGGGTGAAAGCAACTAACAGAAAATACCCCTGCGTACTGTATGTACTGCGACGACCGCATACATGTAGCAGTTAAGAACCCCTGTGCCTGTAAAGATGGGGAGCAGGAAGCTCAACCAACCACTCAGCTCCCACTCTCACATGCTCCCGCCAGACGTCCTCATTACGTCAGCGATCAGTCCCTCTACCAATTCCTCTATCCATTCTTCAGGCGTTGAAGCTGAAGCAATATCGCAACGAACCCTTATTTGATAGTGGATCAGCGATGGAGCAAGCCACAATTGACGAACTCCAGATCGTGTCCCCTAGGACTTCGATCACGACAGCTAAGGTGTTATTCATGATGGCTGATTACGGCCATGACCCCACAGGTGCGCGTAGTTCGCGAGATGAGTGCTATTGCTGTATAATACGGACAAGGGCCTGACTTTTCGACGCCCGACGATGATAGAGACCGCGGTGCCATACACCGTTTTCAAGAATGCAGGCTACGAGATCAAGTTCGCAACTGAGGCTGGCAGCGCGCCGCAGTGCGACAAGAAGATGTTGGAGGGAATTACCCAGAAGATTCTTGTATGCGCAACAGCGAACGATGAGGCACGGTAGATTAACTAGGTATTAATCGCTTCGAAACAGGGCGCAAAGAAGGAGGTCGTCGCCATGTACAGGAAGATGGCGCTAAGCAACGAGATGCAGCACCCATTCGCGTGGTCTGACGCCTCCTTCTCGCTCGACCCCTTCGACGTGGTCGTGTTGCCCGGTGGCCACGACAAGGGCGTGCGGCAGATCATTGACTCCGCCCGGGTGCACGAGCTGATGGTGGATTACTTCCCGAAGACCCGGAAGCCCGCCGGCCGGAAGGTCGTCGCCGCCATCTGCCACGGCGTCCTAGTGTTGGCCAACTCGAAGGACGGCGAGGGTCGCAGCGTCATCCGCGAGTGCCTCACCACCACGCTCCCCGCGAAGATGGAACAGGGCGTGTATCTGGCGACGCGCCCGTTCTTGGGCGACCACTTTAAGGCATATGGCGCGGGGAGCGAAGACGCCGAGAAGATTGTAGGTCACGGCGATACCGTCATAGGGGTGGCCTCAAAGCTAATCGGGTGATTCCTAGGTAATCAAAGCTCTCGGACATCCCGCTCAATTCAAGAGCAGCCTGAACCCTGGTGGGTATGTCGGCCCTCTGTGTACGAATGCATGTCCGTTTGGCTGACATGCAATACAGGTTTATTGTTGAGGACGAGAAGTACAACTACATCAGCGCCCGATACCCTGGGGACGCATATCTATTTGCCGAGGAGATCATCAAGCTGATTGAGAGTTTCAGCCGAATCCAGTGAGTCTAAGTAGTGAGGCATTCAAGGGCCGGCAAGGGCATGGATGGATAGAGATATACCCCAGTCGCAAGATGAATTTGGCTTGGACCAAAGGCTTGTAATGCTTCAGTGGACGCCCAAATCAAAAGTAGCATGTTAGAATGTCGCGCCCCATGTCATGTCTTTTCCAGGATAGACCGAACGGCCTCATCCACACCTCTCGCCACAATGGAAGGCACCCTTGCCTCATCCAGGCGGTCAATCCAGCCCTTGCCTGTTCTATCAATAAATGCGGCGTTCAATCCCGCCGCCCTCGCGCCAACAATATCGAACGGGTTCGCACTAACGACCCAGACGTCGCCCTCGCGCCCATCCTCCACCCCCGCGCGCCGCATCAGGTGCGAGTAAACCCTCCTGTCCGGCTTGTAGCACCTCAGTCCCTCATCATCGTCGACCGTGACGAGCGCCCGGAACTGCCGGTCCGCGCGTGGCCCGAGGTCCGGCGAGCTGCGCACGGAGTTGCCCACCATTTCGGCTGTGCCGTTCGAGAAGACATACGCCTCCACCTTCTTTCCGCTGCCCCCGTCAAGCAGGAGGCGGTCCAGGGCGGGCCCCACCTCCGGGAACGCCCGAAGCGCGTCGTACGACCGCATCAGCGCGTCCGCCGTCTCCGGGGACGGGGACGCGAGGCCCTGCTCCGCGGCCGCATGGTGGAGGGCGGCGCGCGTCAGCTCGCTGAAGGGTCTGTATTCGCCTGGGTTTCGAGTCGCATGCCTTGGCGTTAGCCGTGCGTAACTGTGACGTGAGCCGTGGGGGAGGGAAGGGGGCGGGGCGATTCAAAGTAGAATGCACGTATGCGTGGTTGGCTGAAGGTGCGCACGTGCCTGTCTACCACATCCCTTACCCATGCTGTTGATTCGCCACGTGTACTCCAGCTGGTATCGCCGCCAAAGCGCTGCCAGGGGCCCCGCGTTGTCCTCCCCGTAGTGCTTCGCCAGCTCCTCGGCGATGGACTCCGTGGATAGGAGCGTCCCGTAGAGGTCGAATGCGATTACCGTCTTCCCGGACGCCATTGTAATTAAATGATTACGTGTGTAGCACGTCCTCGGTGACTAAAAAAGCTTTGGGATTGGCTGCAATGGATGCTGCTGGTGAAGTTTGTGCTTCCAGTCCGTAGAATGATCATCCTGCCGAAGGCGGGGTTCCCACAGCCCCCACGAGGCCCGTCGTCGGCACCACCCGGAGGCTTAAATCGGGAATTTAATCAAGAGCTCCATTGGGACCCATTGTCATGCAAACCCTTTAAACCAGATATTTTGTGCCATCCCAATCATATAATTATTCATGGGGAACTAGATGGGTGTATTATGAACGGTGACTGGGACTTTGTGCCCATTTTGTTGCGCTTTTTGGTCCTGTGTGCAGTACAATGTAAAAGGGGTTATTCATTTCGTATGAGAGGTTCGCGGAATTAGACTTATGTCCATACAGTGCACATCGATTTGAGTTGAGATTAGAATTACACCTGATGTTATTAAGCAGGCTGTTTAACATGAGTATATGGCGATCCACACTCAGGTAGTATCCCTTATGTGATGACATTGGGCGTCTTATTTATTTCGGCCAAAATATACATAGTCAAGTCGACAGGTACGTACTGTCGCTGGAGTCCTTATTGGTGAATTAAGCGATTGGCTGAGATAAATGGCCCCGGTTCCATCTCAATACGTTCATAATAGCGTTTCTTTGCATATGTGGTGGTAGAGTTACAGTCCTTGACTATCTCCGACATTCATTTTGCGCTAAGCATTGTTCTACATGGAGAGGGTCGGCTTGGAGACTCCGGGGAACTTAACTGTGAAATCGCGATTGAAGTGACAATACATGGCGAGCAACAGAAGGGAACACTTGGCTGCCTTTACATATGTTAAGAGCACTGTAAATATCAGCTTACCGACACAGCCTTCGATTTCAACGCATGCTCCTATCACAATGGGAAGTGTAACGACACAGGACATCTATTCCGAGCAACACAGTTGCAATGATCCCCTGGGACTGACCCTCGACGGTCAGTACCGGATTAGAGGTTTCAAAAGAGACGACAACTATGCAAAAGTCTACGAAGTGGCCTGCAACTCGACAAACGTGCAGTTGGAGGCACGGTTCTACTGCTGCAATGAGATATCGGAGAGAGGGCGGCGTTACCAGCAGAGGAACAAACGAAGGCTAACCTCTCGAAGTGTATTCGAGACGAAATGGCGGGAACACATCGTCATGGTGTATAAGACGGACGTAATGAGTGGAATGGAGCATATGAACGGCAGCGAACCAATGGAGTCCACGAAGCCGGCAGCGACTGTTGATAAGGAGCATCTGGTGTCCACGACACAGATAACTCCAAAGACAGTGCACAAATCAGACCAGAGAGTGGAAGCCGAACGGAGGCGCCAATACCAGAAACGAAAGTTGATCCGTCACAAACAGTGCGTAGTGAAGGAAACTGTGAATCCGGGCGCCTGCTTCACCGATATGACCGAATTTATGACGTTCCTTCACCTATCATGTTTCTCTTCGTTGGTGATTAAAGAGGCGCATCCTGATCCGGTGGAAGAAACCATCCGAAAGTGCCTGCGTACGAGAGATCTGAAGTTCCGAGACGCCGAAGACATGGAACAGTACTTGAACGCCAAGCAGCGGGAGGTCATGCTCCTGAACGCTTTGCGTAACAAGATCCCGTCTATTACGCAACAGAAGAAGGACGAACTCTCCAGAATTTCCTGTGAGCAACAAAGTTCATTCGAGGATCTTTCAGACGTCCAAGAGATCTCCAAGAACGAACCAGTCGCTTCAGCACAGGATAATGTTGATATTGCTGCTAATGTGGATGCGATCCTCCCTAAAATCATAGCCAAATGTCAAATATCGTATGACACACTTAAGGAAAGACTACCGCGTGTCCAAGACTTACAGGCGAAGATCAAAGAAGAGACGGGTCTTGGTGCAGGGGGAGAGCAAACGGGCTTGTCTACGGAGTCGAACCGCAGAGGAACACAGACTGACGACCTGCGTTCTAAGCTCTACATTCAAATACACTATCACCTGGGCTACGCCCAATCTCCGGCTGCAGCGGAGGAGCTGAGCCGGTACCAAGCACAGGCTGAGAGTGTGCCATTGCCCGGAGTTTTTGCGCTGAAGGAAGAGTACGAGTCGTTACTGAAGTTCACAGACACGGGTTGGTCGCACCCACCATAATGAGACACATGTCAAGACAACATTTCTAGAATGAGCAAATTCGCAATATCGTATTAGCTATGAAACGAGCGATAAAACCCGCTGTCAACACCCCTTACAATACGTAGAAAGGTGGCTACCCTATTCAGGAAAAGAAAGCTGGGTCCAGTAGATGGATTTTTGCAAAGATCCAACACTGTGAACTCAGAGACAGAGAGTGTGGCAAAGGAAGAAAAAAGCAACTCTACAGTCCCCAACTGGCAAATAAACACAACTAAATCCAAAGTGAATGTGTCTCCTACTCAGTCGACTACCATGAGATGTCCTCTTCAAACATGATGCTTGAAGGCTTGTCAAATCAGAGACCTGAGCAAAAAGAGGGAGTTCCCCCTTTAGTCCAATCCCACTGGATACCCTTTGCCGACGCTAAAGCGCTTCGAAGATTGAAGCAAAGGTACCCTTGCACGACGTGTTGTGAAGGGTACCTAAACCGTAATATAAGATCATTAGTCAAAGTAAGGCAACCCCCCCACCAACGGGCCACCCCATCAACGGGCCACCCGTTTTTGAAGCCATCGCAACCACAACCCTTCAATTCAAATAACAATATCTCAACAACCACTCAATCAATTGACTCCATACTAACGGCTACGTACAACTATGTAATAAGGGTAATCATCGCTATCTTTTTCGCTTTCGGAAGGCTCGTCTTCCTCTTGATTTTGCCGAATGACAGTGGAACGTCCCTTCGCAGGGGCCTTAAGCCCTACCTTCACTTTCTTTACTGATATCATCTTTACGAAAGTTTCATTTGGTTCGGGCTGTACCTTCCTACGTTTCTTAAGCTTCGCTTTTTTAAGGGCGGCAGTTAATTAACTGTTATGTACCTCGGCGGCGGAAAATTTACTCGTTTTCTCGTCAAGAGCTTTCGCGAACTTGCGGAACAAAAGGCGTATGGTAGGATTTCCGAAGGTTGGGTCAACGTCTACCAGGTTTTTCTCGATCCGAGCTAAATCCCTGGATGATTTAGGTATTTTGACACCTAAAACAGCCAATTGGGCAAGGAAGTCAGGACGTAATGGGGTAATAATCGATTTCGGAATAAGTACGTCCGTCACCTTCCCCCCTTCCTTAACGTACCTGTTATTTAACACCTTCGCCTTATTAATAAAACGCAAACCTGTTACTTCCTAGCCCTTTAGGATATATTTCGAGGTTATCATAACCTCGCCTTACGCCTTCGAAAGCGCCTAGAGGAAATCGGTTTTATTTGTAGCCTCGGACGTCCGTCCGTAACAGCGTTCGCGGAACCAATAGCGGAACCTCCGCTTTAAGGTGGCAAATACATCCATATCAAAAAGCTGGAAGACATGGGAAACGTAGGCAGGCAGGAAAATAATGTAAATCTTGTTTTAAAGGTATATCCACATAAAGTTTTCGCTGGTGTGGCTGTTGTGGCCGTCGATAACTAAGAGCCTTTATTCGTCAAGGTTTTCGGGCTTGGTATTAAGAATAAAAACCTCGCGAAACTATTTTAACCCGATTTCGGTATTCGTCCAGTCGTTCTTTGAAATGGTAAAGTACCAGCTTTCGTATGCCTCATTATCCGAATCGGGAAACCATTGTTATTGTACGTTAACGCCGCTGAAAATTACGAAAAGTAGTAACGAGCGCCCGTTAACACTAACACATGTGATTATAATAATCCACTCCCTTTTAAAGGTATCCTTTAAAAAAATAAACTTTTTAAAAGCTTTTCCAAAAACGAAAGCGTTCTCCCCCATGCTTTCCATTACCCCGATTTCGTTTACGTTAAATCGGTTCCTCCATTTAATAGCTTTAACTTCCGGCAGGGCGAAACGATCAAATAGGACGTTAGTGGAGACCGGGAAAGCGCTATTCAGACGCTTATAATTAATCGTCGTGCCCTTGAGAGTCCTAATTTCAGGATGGCGACGCAGAAATCGGGCTACCCAACCTTTTCCTAGGCGTTCGGGGCTGCCGTTATTAATTAGGAGCTGCTGTACGTACAGGCGAAATCGGGAATGGGGTGGCGCATAGCCTAAATAACCTTGTACGATAACCCAATTAGCTAAAGCTTCCTCCTGGACTCGTGATAGCTTCTGACGAGCTTCATCAACCTCTTCTTTCGTCGGCACACCTTCGATACGGCGTGTTATATATCGTCCGGTGACGTCGTAGCCCTTGGAGGCTGAACGCAGGGATCTCCCACGTTTGACCTCATTAATCGCTTGCGCCGCACGGAATTGAGCTGAAAGCTGCATATCGTTCGAAAGCGCAGATTCTGATGAATAAGAAGATAATTATTTCAATTTTCTAACGCGTTGTTAAGACGCCTTTTATAAGGAAAGAAATCAGTAAGTGGATCAACGCGCTACGCGGGTGTGGGGTGGCCCGTTGATGGGGTGGCCCGTTGGTGGGGGGGTTGCCTTACACAAAACGTTTCTAGCTCGAAGAAATGAGCCGTCGGCTAAGTCTCATGGCAATCGGATTCGTCTCACACGGCATAGACATCAACAAAGCGTAACCTCACTGGTCTTTGAGACGCAAATGGGGTAGACTCAGTTGGCCATGTCATGATGAGAAGATTCAGACTTGGTCCTTTCCAGGCCTCGCCTTTGTCGTCCCTGGAGGTCTCCCTCTCTTTCCACGCCCACAAGCTTGGAAATGTTGTCGAAAGTCTACCAGAGTGTTGGCTTGGAAGTCACACGCACAAGTGTATAAATCTTTGGGAGGGACTCTGCACTCGTTGATGTGATTCCTAAATGTATCTTTTCGGCCGTTCTCGTATTTGCAAGAACACCTATACGTCGGACATCCGTGTGCTCTGGTGGTGTTGAGGTGTCTTCCCAGACTTCTCAGGTCCTTCACTGGCGCACAGCCAGTGCGACCACAGGTATTTGGCTCTTCCGGGTGACGTTCCGCTAAATGCTTACTGTCGTGGCCGGGCTTAGCACCACAGCAAGAAGCAAGAGACGACACGGGGGACAACTTACATGAGTTCGCTAGCATCGCGGAACCATTTTTGACACAAACCACAATCTTTTCTTGAGAGTTCTGACGATATCCGATTCTCTGTCGGGTAAGGTGAAGACGATGGTTGACTGCTATCATCTGAGATGAGCGGAGACAATGTTGTGGCATAAGACAATGAAGGAGCCGGGGATGGGGACGACCACGGGAGTGATAACCCGTTGAAATTCTCGAATGAGGTCTCGGGTAATGCGAGGTGATTAAAAGTTTCGGCAGCTGGAGATAACGGTTCTGAAATTGAATCGTAGATCGAATTGAGTTTAGGATCAGCTTCGTCCGTCGTGACACTAGATAAATGTTGATCCGGGACCGCCTCGCTTGAGTTGGGAAAGATGTTGGATAAATTGTCAATCTCAGGTGAGGGAGGATCTTGATTGTCGTAATAACCTTGTCGAATCAGCCATTTCTCGTTGTCCAAGCCAGACCCATTAAGGTCTAAGCAATGATCATCGTGACACTCTTGAATATTGCAAGCGCCGAGGTACAGCTCGACGCTCAATACCCAAGAAGTAGGACCACACTATTGTCGAATATGCGGCGCGCAACAGTGCACCTCTATGGCGGAGGAATGCATTAGTCAGGTTACATTTTCACCGTCATATTAGGAGGCCTTACGCCGAATGGTGCAGATTCCTTGTCAAACAGTTTGTTGCCGAAGGATATTCAGTTATCGTAAAAGGGGTTTGAAAAGAGTTCCTCGGGACGGCGTTTCGCCCCTGAGGGCTCACGCGTCGGCACCAATTGAGTCTCCCCTCGGCAGTTCACTTTAGATATGGAGAGTTCAGGAAAGAAGGGAAGAAGCTGGACCACCTAACTTGAGAAGGAGAGCCTGCTTTAACACCGTTTACTGAATAGATCCTGGTAAGGTACCCGGGCGATCTGCTGGCCAATCAGGCAAATGGCCCTTAATCAGCTTGACATTCGCATAAATGCAAAAGCGCCTTGGGGCCGATCTGGGCCATTTATCTAATTGGCCGCCTTGATTCCAGCCCGCAGGTATGTAGAGATACCTATTCGTTCTTAAAATTGGCCCTTAATGCGTGCAAATCATTGCCAGCATTTGATCCTCACAAGGCCAACTTGGAGGCTAGGTCATTACAGCTTAGCAGCGATTAAGCAAGAGTGTACCGCTGCAATCCTTCAGGCAGACACAGGGCCAATTTTCTAAATGGCTTCAACCACAACGGGGGATGGCGCCGCCAGCGCTAGTTTCTCTTCGTGCTCGCCTTGTGCCAATCTCAAAAATGGCCCTTAAGATAACAGAGTCCAGTTGACGATGACTTCAAGGCGGGGAGCAGACGGCAATGAGTGTGAGATGCCACTCCTACAGGGAGACCTAGGGATAGGCGATAAGGTATATATAAAAACCCCGTTGCGTCGGACATAATATGGAGTTCAAACTGCTGAACTACCAAGAAACAAACTTTGAGCCCGGGTTATTCACATAACCGACGAGCTAAAAGTGATTTCTACGAGCGCCACAACGCGATCCCGAACAATAACCAAGTCAGCTTCCACGATTACCATGGCTTCCAAAGACACTGCAACCAAAGACACTGAATTCACCGATGGGAACCTCGGTTCCGATGCTCAAGGTATTACATCTTACTTCTTGTAGATCTAGTAGCTAACACTGCCGCGAACCAAGGCTCATACTCCATGGAAAGGTGGCTGCATCAGGATAAGGAGAAAGACCCCTGGAACAGCCTCGGTCACAATGCCAGGAATGGCAAGAAACAGTCCAAAACAAAATCCAACAAGAGGAAGGACACAGGAAGCTTTTAGAGTAGGTGTACATGCCATGGAGGATGCTGCGACATTCATGTACAATGCCGGGGAAAGAGGTATTACAGAGTGGAAGGCAGAAGAAGGAGACTAGGAGGTAGTCCGTCGTAGAATGAATGACCGTCAAGAGCCTGCCCTCTAGGGGCTTCGCCCCTCTGTATATACACGAAAAGCCCTTTCGGTGGGTTGTTGGAACGCCTATAAAGGCGTATGCATTTTATCTCCTGAATACAATAAATGATCTATCAATCCGAGCAATAAGGACTCCTCTCTCAGCTATGCACCTCAATCCCCTGTTATTACGACTTCTGCTGCAAAGTGTTAGTAGGGACAGAGACGGAAATGCAACGCTTGAGGGGGGCTAGGAAATAGGGGCTAATATGAGTAGTAGATTAGGTTCCACTAATTAGGTTCCGAACCAGAATGGGTTGCTCAGAATCTAATTAAGTATATGTACGGGTATTCTAGGACTCGTGCTATTCATTATTTTTCAAAATTTCTGATCTTGCTGCAGAAATCTGATTCCGCTTAGCTCCGTGGTTTTAGCCTGCCTTGCCCAGCGATCTGCGGCGCGCTTGTTATTCAGACTAAGTTCCTTGCCCTCCGACTTCGGAGCGTGTATCTTCCTCTCTCACATATAAATATCCACTGGTAAACATACACTCTATTAGGAATATGCATATCGCATATAGGAGTTTACAACACTGTAGTTATTTATACGCCAGTATACCGCAAACCGGCAGAAGTCGACATATACTACGTAACAAGAGAGTTTCCCTCATTCTTCACCTGCAGCAAATAGGTGTCGCTTGTTACCTATCGGTGACCGTAACCCCGTACCACCATCCAACAACGTGTGCGTAAGCTATCAACGCGTATTTACTGCTCGCTTCTCAAGTCCACATGAACTATGTCAGTCATTTCGCAGGGCTTGGAATGCCGTGGCGTATAACTCACAGCTCATTCTTCCACCTTGTGTGTCTAAAGGGGACGTTTTCCCCCTAGTTCTCCCAGTACTCCTCACCCCTGAGTGCGGCAGGCTCCGTCGACGCAGTAGAAGCCACCTCCAGCATTATTATTGTTTGGAGATGAAATCTCCACTCGTTCCATTCCCGCTAAAGCCGGTGCACTGGTTATACGAGCCGGCCTCGACTTCGTACTATAAGCACATCAGCATCGGATTGATATACAAAAATATGGGAAGAGGAACACGGACGGTAGGCTGTGCGATCTTTTCCCAGATGCAAAGAGTGTCACCCGGATTAACGTGGCATGAATGTGTGGTGCCAGTGCTCCAGCTGACGCTGACGTCAAATCCTCCAACGTTCACTTTGTGACGCTCGCAGTGGGTGGCCAGCCGATAGTGTAAGAAATAGACCCGGATTCGCCGGTGCTGCAAGTCGTACAGGGATCACAGTTCATAGGTTGCTATTGGGTTATGAATTAGTGTGCGAGCTTTATAAGCGCATGTCTGAGAGACTGATGCTGCCTACGCTGAGTTGCTTATGCAGGTATCATCGCCGCAGAGATCCATCGGCGATAAGTTGCGTATCGGCAGTCCAGGCGCCAGGGGCCTTGATGCGCTCCGATAGCGGCCCCGGTGGTGATCTTCACCGCATCCGTCGTGGGGACAGGGGAAGCGATGGCGGGCCAAGAAGCCCGAGACGAAAATGGATGCGTTCATGATTTCGAATTGGCGGTAAATGCTGCGGGACTGAGAGAGCTAATTAAGGCGGCTAACGGAATTGAAGTGCCTTGAGAGTGTAGCTGTTTGTATTGCGTTTGAGTAGTCACCTCAAAGGAATTCCGCCATGTCTTTATAGGCATAACGTGGTAGAATAGGGGTAGCGGCTTAGTCATCTACACTGAAGGCACCCGGAATAACGTTATTCCGCTGCTTCTCTCTCCCCTTTCTCTTCCTCTCTTAGGATTTTTTCTTTCATTTAATTTTTAACTTGTTCTCCTCACATCCAAAATTTTACCGCCGTGCTTCCGAATCGACGCAGGTTCACAACTAGTCATCAACATTCAACGCAGTGTTTGTTATACCGCTTAGCCCTTTCCGATCTCTTTTGCATTGGCCATCTCAGCAAGACGCGATGGGTGTCCTCCTCGACACGTGTATTGATACCGGCAAGAATATGTTCTGCCCAATCGGAAAGAAACCAGATCCACTCAGAACACTTAGGAAGAAGTGCCCAGTGAATTAATAATTAACGTGATAGGTCTTCTTTGCCGCATGCCAGATAGGAAACTGTCTCCTGGGTGACATGGCCAGACGAAGAAGTTGTGATAGTTGCCCTCGCTATTGTCCGCATCACCAATTCCACGAAATGTTGCTTTGAAACAAGAACGAAGCACATTAAAAGCGTCAACCACTGGTACTAAACCTGCATCTTCAGATGATGCAACAAACGCTCCTTAGGCACTCAGAGTGCTCGACCTAATCAAGCTGACGTGACATGTATCTGACAATGGTTGCTTGTACAGCCGTTGAACCAGGCCTATTATGTTTAGCCTGCAACAGGCTTTTCGTAATATGTTCCAGGCCCACAAGCTCAATGACGTTTCGGATTCCCCTGAGCAGCATTAGTCATGGCAAAGTGCGATGCTCACTGAAAAAATTAGAGAATCGTTGGTTGAGGGGCTGGGACAAGAATATTGGCATACGCATATAAAGCTCTAGTAAAAGCTGCTTGACAATTGCTGCTGTTCAACTGACGCAATAGAGTAGTGATACCCTGCAATCCAACCGTCGAAGACTGATAAGTAATGCTCCCGTTGTCTGGCTCTAAGCGCGCAAGGTCCCGGGCCGCAAACTCATAGACCAAGTCAAGGACAAACGGATGCTCGAACCTAAATTTGGAGCTGCGAGGCGGAGGGTGTCATGTGTGTGAACTCAGTCGGAAGGTCACTTAAATCTTGGGTAAGGAGATGGTAGAGCAGCTGTTGTTTATCGACTTGCTCTGCCTTCTATGTGGAGCTGCTTTCCGTTGCGCTGCTGGGAGTATGTTGCATTTCGCTGCGCCATCTGGTCCTGGGTCTCCCTGTCTTTCTATGCGTGGAAATGTCTGGCTGATGAGAGATATAGTCTCTGAAGTGGTACTTCGCAGAATGGCTGCCGGGTCTCCGTAGTCGCACCTGGCATTACAACGTCCATTTCATGTATTGAGGCTTCGTCAGACTAAGCCGCTCGCCCCGTAACTTCTAGTCGCCCTGCTCGCTCGCGGAATATCGGATACTATAATGAACGCTTATATACCTTGATCTTTCTTCATTTACAATCCACACAGCGGTGCGTGATTTGCGGTGCGGTCTCCACGTAGACTTTGTCGATGGACGCGGCTGTTCTTGTGCTGAGGTGAGGTGGGGTTCATTGGAAATGCTGAGATACGAAAATGTGCCGCGTCGAGGAACTTCGGGTGTAGAAACTAGTTGACAATGTCCGATCCTTATATGCAGGGAAAAAGGAGTGTGTATGAAGCCCCCACAACCTAAAATGCTTTCCGTCGTATACCATAGCCAGCAAGCCCTTGAGAGCCGGCAACGTTCCCAACACCAACGCTCTTCGGGGCTCAATTCCTCTCCCTTGAAGCCGCTTAGGTCACAGAATATGACTACGAAATATATGAGAATTGGAGGGCGACAGCAGATGAGGCTGCCTGAGGGTACCCGGGAGAATTAGTATGTGAAAGTGCGCAGGGCAGGCTCGAGTAAAAATGGAGGAAATGTCAAGGTGTGTCTATTAATGATGCTTATGAGCTATGGATTACCTGTAACAGCCCTGGGGATATTGGGCTTTATATATTCGAATAACTCGGATTATTAAGCCTATGATTTAGTTACTTATATTATTTCCATTATGAATCATATTGAAACGTATGGAAGATGTGGAAGATGTGGGAGATGTGGGAGATGTGGGAGATGTGGGAGATGTGGGAGATGTGGGAGATGTGGGAGAATATGGAAGGATATGGAAGGTGGCGTAGCACCCTTTTTCCACCTCTAATAGGGTTGGACCGACTCTTCCCGGAGAGAACCTCTGGATTCCTAGAAAATGTCTGAATGGTGGAGGTACTCTCAGCCATCTGTCTCTGACGAATGCGACCTTCTGCAACGTTACCGTTTCTTGTACCCACCCCGGCCAGAACAACTTAATCCACGTGGAGGTACGGCTACCAGCAGCGGATGACTACAACGGGCGGCTACAGGCCCTTAGGAGGAGCGGGACGTTCAACTGGACGCTACTTCCTAACTTATACCGGCAAGGCTGGCCCCATCGTTGACGGTCACACCACTGTTACGACTGACGCTGGTTTAGGGGATGCTCCACCGAACGATTGGGCCATCTAAAGCCCTGGAATAGCGACTTATATGCTATACAGAACGTGAGTTCGATATCTTTGAATGAAGAGGTGAGGGAAGGCGCCTATGGTTCATTTTCTCTCTCTTAATGCCTTTCCCGCAGCCCGATGGATTTCGTTCACTGATCCTTGAAGAAGTAATCATCGCCAAACACATCATTAGCAGTTATTATGGCCAGGAACCGTCTTCTTCCTATTGTAATGGTTGTTCTCAAGGGAGGCAGACAATGCCTAGTGCTCGCCCAGCATTACCCAGCCACCTACGATGCCATCATTGCAACAGCACCAGCCATTCACTGGGCTGGATTATACTTGAGCCAGTCCTGGCCAGCGTTCTTCATGCAAATGACCGATCAATACCCGTACCTGTGCGAGCTGCAGGAACTGACGTCACTCGCGATCGCGGCCTGCCATGGTCTTGATGTGGTAATGAACTGCCTGATTGCCGAGACACAGCAATGCCTGGCCGTATTTGACCCCTTTGCTCTCGTCGGTTCCGCCTTCAAGTGCGCACAAACCGGCACCATGAAGATCATTAGCAACGCGGCTACGACGGTAGCTAATGCCTCTTTGACAGGGCCTCTATCCTCGTCATGCAAAAAGCTCTGGTACGGTGCTGATATTGGCACTGATTTGAGTGATACTTCCCGGACGACGTGTTCGACCAATGGTACATGTGGTGTCAACCCCATTAACGCTATGGCAACGCTCTATGTGGGCTTTGTCCTTAGGGATGATTTCGTTGTCAGAATGCAACCATATATGGCTAAAATAAAGCTCGAACTAACAACGGTTCGAGCCCCCACCTTTTGAAGCCCAACATCCGTATACACAAACTTCACCGGGTTCATCAGCATGAGAAATTTGAAGGGGCGTATTGTTCTTTTAAACAACAGTTCGATTCCTTTTACAGAAATTAGGACCCCAATTTCGCCCCTTACGCAATACAGGTACAGTGGGGGTGCAAAAGTCTCGGTAGATTTCTATACGCTCCACGAAAACGCGTATTTCTTGCACTTCAACACCAACACCCTTAATATTTTAATCATAAATAAATAACCTAATTAGGTCCAATTACTCCGCGCAAAAAGTGGTCGCCTTATACGAAAGCGAAATAGAAGTCCAAAAAAACTTAGGCAAGGGCTTCGCCGAAATCGCGAAAAAATACAGAATATCTCTTACTACCGTTTGGGGCGTTTATAATTACTATACTGTTATGGCCCAGCAAGGCTTGGCCTTTCCAAACGGTCGGAGACTGCAAGAAGACAAACTCCGACCCTAAGCTCGGGTTACGTGACTTGTGATTACGGTAGATCCAGTAATCAAAAGTAATTACAAGTAGGTTAATTACTGGTAATCACCGTAACGATAGTGATCAGGAATAATCAAAAATGATTACTGTAAATTAGCAGAAAGGATATATACGTTCGTTACTTCCCATAATTTTAGATAGTACCAGCTTGTAATATAACTTGGTTACTTAAATTATTTTTAATTATTTGTTATTATTAAACGTAATTAGTTTACTTTTTATTACTTAATTTCTTACAGTACTACTGCTAATATAAACCCGTACGATTAGGTTTAATAATTGGTTAATTAACCCAGCCGTTATACGTTATAAGTTTTTATTTAATAATATAGTTAAACTTTAAGCAATATTCGAATCGTTATTATGTCGACCAACGTATAGGCAACCGTTATTCCGGAACCTACAATCTAACAGTTCTAAAACAAGATTAAGAAATTTAAGGCTACCGTTTAATAATTTATTAACGAAATAATAATAACCCAGCAACTGGATTTTTGCAAAATAAAACTTAAAAAGCCATAACCTTATAACAGAAAAAGGAATATCCAGAATTTTCTAATCTAAGCTCGGATTTACTTTCGTTTTAAAAAACTTACTAATCCAGCTAACCAGATCTTTGCTGTTACCGCTTATCTAAAAAAAGACGCTTTTAATTAGTTTGAACCTATCATAAAGGATTTCTTGGAAAACGAAAAGTCCGACCAAAAAAAAACCACTCGGAAAACTTTTTTAAATTATGTTAATTTCGAAAATCCGGACGAAAAACGCGTTATAACCCAGAAAATTTTCCAACTATACCAAAAGGAACCGGTTTTTACATATGCTGTAAAATTCAGAAACTTTATAGCTAAAGTAAAATGAACGGATAAAAAAGATAATACCTTAATCGATATGTTTTACAAAAGTTTAAAAAAAAACGTTAAAAATAAGATTATCAAATTTCCGTAACTTACAATATTTAATAAATACATTACAAAAACAGTCAAAATCGACAATCGATAGTTTAAAAAGCTATAAGAACGATAAAAACATTTTATTTTACAAGTAAAACATTTTAAGGCTAATTAAGAAAAAAAACGCGAAATACCCTTTACCTTTTATAAAACAGCTCCAGAACTTATAAAATTTAACATTACTTAACGACGAAATATAAACTAAGTACAATGTTATAATTATGGCAAAATAAAACATATTACCAAACGATACAAGTTACCGCCAAAAACCGACAAAAAAATACATTAAGCCCCAATACCCAAAAAAAACCCTAAAAGGTTAAAACGGTAACAAACAAATTAACATAGTTCGCATTTATTACGACGACGAACAAAAAAAATTTAATAAAAACTAAAGATAACTAAAGCTTTTTCATAAATAGCCATTTAACAACACTGGTTTGCCATAACAGGATGGTTAACGGAATATTAAAAGTAAAAAAAAATGTTTATTTTTAAACCACGTTCGTAATCTTAAAAAAAAAAACAGAAACGGTACGAATAATTAAAATTAAACGTATAAATTAAGGAATACTACGGTTGGAACGAGGCCTTATTACCAGAAATACCCGACCGATATAAAAAACTACATACTGTCTATTATAAACGAACTTACTATCCAAAACATAAAAAATAACAAAACTATATGCAGCGACGTATTACGTATATATAACATTAAGGATTTAATTTTTATAACTAAACGGGAAGTAATTTTAAAAACTAACGATAATATTAACACTTACGTATATTAACGTTACAAAATACCATCGATATCCTTACGGTAAAAAAAAGCTGGCTTAAAAGCAGGAAT
The DNA here is from genome assembly GCA_004155035.1 of Monosporascus sp. 5C6A. Taxonomy (NCBI): domain Eukaryota; kingdom Fungi; phylum Ascomycota; class Sordariomycetes; order Xylariales; genus Monosporascus; species Monosporascus sp. 5C6A. The sequence goes on from QJOB01000273.1 coordinate 56,635, forward strand.
TACCCAGAAAAAAATCCGATATGTTATTTCGAAATATATAACCACAAAACACAAAAAAAAAATCTATAAAACCGTTATAAAAACAGCACGAAAAACCCTTAATAACCTGCAATTTCAGCTAATATTTACGACTAATTTTTACAAACGGCAAAAACTTTAAAAAAATACGATTTAAACAAAAAGATATAGCCCGTTACGATGCATAATATTAATAAACCAACGGTTCCGATAATTAAACGACATAATTAAAATGCCCGAAAAAAAACGTAATTAAACAAATTAAAAAAACATTATTACCTTAAAATAATATAACAAGTTATTCGATATACGTACCATGGAATTAAAAGTAACATTGCGACGTTAAAAAAAACACATCAAGCAGCTACAAACGAAAATTAAGTAACTAAAAAACCCAAAAAAACAAACGTTACCTGTAAAAAAGCCACAAAATAACGGGAACCAAGAAAGTCAATATAAACCCCTTAAAAAAGCTTTATGCACGACGACAAAAACCATTAACAACTTTATCACCTTAAAGATACGAATTACAATACATTAATATATCGTAATAATAAACTACGGAGCTTTAAATACCAATTATATTACCCCGAAGTTGATAAATTAACTTAAATTACCAAAAAAAATAAAAAAAACTCTTATATTACCGAAAACGTCGAAAGTTAAGCATTTACTTCCGATAACGGAAAAGTCGCACGCGAAATTAATTACCTCAAAATTTTTATCCAAAAACGAATATAAATAATTAACTTCGATATCGTTCCGTTAAAAAGCTACGACATAATCTTAAAAAAGCCATAGTTATATTAATATAACCCCTTAATTAATTGAAATACTGACTAGGTAAAATTCGTTTTATACCCTATTAATAAACAAAAAAACAAACGAAATCTTTACATTCGATTAATTACAGAACAAACAACGAATACAAGCATAAAAACACGATAAATACCTTACCACCTAAAAAAACACGACATAGAAAAAAAAGGCATAACAAACGTATTCAACGTACCATAGCCATTATCCGGATATAACTTTACGACATAAACGAAATCCTAAAATACCAACCCGAAAAACCAAAAGAAAATATAATTAACGTATTACTATAATATCGTAAATATAAGCGACTATTTCAAAAAAAGCTTAATACGAAATTACCAAAACATAACGAATAAAACCATAAAATAATTCTTAAAAAAACACCTTACCTAAGTTTTATTTTATTTACAATTTAAACGAAACAAAACTTTATACCTTACGAAAATACCTAAAAAATAAATTTTAAAAAAAGTAAATTTAACGATTTATATTTTTAACCGGATATCCCATATTTTTCGTATCAAAAAAATAACAAGTTACAATTAATAATAAACTATCAACACCTTAATAATATTATTATTAAAAATAAAATACTTTTATTATTAATTACCGAAATAAAAAATCGCTTACAAAAAACCAAATAATTTACCGCTTTAAACCTTAAAAATAAATATAACCTAATTCGGATTAAACCAAAATACAAATAAAAAACGGCTTTTAAAACAAAATACGAATTATACGAATATTTAATTATACCAATAAAATTTACGAACGCACCAGTAACTTTTCAGCAAATAATTAACCACGTATTCCAAAAATACCTAAATAGTTTCGTTATATACTATCTAAACAACATTTTAATATTTTCAAAAAAAAAAAAAAAAAAACACATACAAAACACGTTTATTAAATTCTTTAAACTTTACAAAATACTAATTTATTAATTAACGCAAAAAAAAGTCAATTCCACATACAGAAAATGGAATATTTAAAACATATCATCACCCCAAAAGACATCAAAATAAACCCCCAAAAAATAACAGCAATTACCGAATAACCTATACCTACTACTATCACAAAAATACAGGCATTTATCGGATTCGCCAACTACTACAAAAAATTTATTAAGTACTTTAACAAAATTACGACACCTTTATCTAATTTTACCAAAAAAAAATTCCAATAAACAACGGAAATAAAAAAAACCTTTTAACAAATTAAAAATACGATTATTAATAAACTAATACTAATCATATACGATCCAAAACACCCAATCGAATTAAAAACCGATTCCTCGGATTATACATTAAACGCAATAATCGAACACCGGAATAACCAAAAAATACTTTACCCGATTACCTTTTATTCTTACAAGTTAAAAAAACAAAACTAAATTATGCCATTCCCGATAAAAAATTTATAATTATCGTTAAAACTTTTCGAAAATTCAAACATATACTCAAAAAAAACCTTTACCAAATTAAAATCTATACCGATCACAAAAACCTTACCCGCTTCACCACTACACGAAAACTTACAAAACGACAGTTACGTTACGCAAAAAAACTAACGAAATACAACTTCGTTATTATTTACCAAAAAAACTCTAAAAATAACAAAACAAATACCTTTAGCAAACGACCTAACCTAAAAAAAATTAATTAAAGTTAATTACAAAATCTTCAACATTACCCCAAAAAAATACCTAAAATCATAACAAATTACAGCAATTAAAGCAATATCCCCCAATTTACATCAAAAAATCCAACAATACAACAACAACCTACCTAACAATCAAAAAACAAACAAAATTTAAATACCAAAAAAATATTAACAGAACTTAATATAAAATATACATCAACATTTACTTCATAAACATCCAGGAATCCATAAAACCCTAAAACAATTACAACGCATTTATTATTTTCCTAAAATAAAAACAACAATATAAAAAATCAAACGAAAATACAACGTTTACGCCAAAACCAAGGCTTTACGGCACAAACCATACGGAAAACTGCAACCATTTCCAATTTCATAGCAACCATAAAATTCGATTACCATGAATTTTATTACTAAACTTCCCTTATCCGAAAATCCAGTAATAAAAATACATTACAACAGCATTTTAGTTATCGTCGATCGATTCACGAAATTTTCTTATTTCCTACCTTATAATAAAAATACCAACACAAAACAAATAACATACATCTTTTTTCGATATATTTTTAACGTATATAAATTACCAGCAGAAATTATATCGGATAAAAGTACCATTTTTACCTTTAAATTTTAACAAAGCCTTATAGCACAAATCGGCCTAAACTACAAATTATCCAATACATTCAAATCTTAAATAAATAAATAAACAAAACGGCTAAACTAAACCTTCGAAATTTACTTACGATATTATATTAATTACGAACAAAATAATTAAGTTAAAAAATTACCAATAACTCAATTAATTTATAATACAAATTATTACGAAAACATTAAAACAACTTCAACAAATACTAATTTTAATTTCATATCAAAGATTTACAAAAAAACACGCAACAATAATTCAATTAACGTAAAGGCAATTTTAACGTTAAAATAACTCAAACAACTATACGTAAAAATAAAATCAAAATTCGAATTTATACGTAATTAAATAAAAAAATATTATAACCAAAACAAATTAAAAAAACCAACCTTCTCGGAAAAAAACATAATCTACCTAACCACCAAAAACATTAAAACGAAACGACCAAATCAAAAGCTTAACTTTAAATATATCGGTCCGCACAAAATTGCCAAAAGAATTTCAAAAAACAATTACTAGTTAAAATTACCCTTAAAAATTAAACTTTACCTAATTTTTCATATTTCCTTACTTAAATTAACAACGGACATTATTAAAATTAACACAAAATACAAAAATAAAACCAAAAAAAATGTACCAATATACGAAATAAAGAAAATTTTAAATACGCGTAAAAAAGATAAACTTACCCAATACCTTATTAAGTAAAAAAAACACCCGGATTCCGAAAACACCTAAAAACCTGCCAAAAATCTTATAAACGCCTAACGTCTTTTAAAAAAATTTTACCAGTAACGCCGGGGTCACCGGCTATAACACCCCAGTTAATATTATTAATAATAAACCAGTCAATATTTTCGATACTCAACCAATTTACCGAACCAAGAACCTATACCAACACAGTAATACTAACTTCCAAACCTGCCTATTCCCGTTTTTCCTTTTTTTCCAACTCGTCCAGCAACTGCAAATTACGCTAAACCATAATAACACTTTTTAAACGCGCCAAAGCTTTTTATTTACGCAACCGAATTAAACGAGCCAAAACCTTATTTATTTCCTCTTAATATTGCCGTTATATTTCTAAATAACGCTATTAAAACTTTAAAAAATGCTTTTCCGCAAACGTTTCCTTCCGTTCGAAACGTTAATATTTACGACGAATATTTTACAAGGATAATACCGATACGCCGGTACCATTGCAAAAACGACTTCGGGAAATACATTCCTTATATCGCAACATATTTTTTATTATCTCACACTTCAATCCTTTTAAAAAACACCAAAAATAAAGCATAACTTTAAAGTTAAAATCGTTAAAAACTTTTACAAATTTAACACAACAAACGGTAAAAAAACGTAGCTTGCAGTAAATCCTATCTTTTCGATTAAACATATTAATTACCAAAAAAAGTAATAAAAAAAAAAGTTACTTACTAAAAATCACAAACAAATAAATTAATCTTTAAAAACAAAAATCCTAAAAAAGGAAAAATCGTATTATAACCCAACAAAACTTGGCCTCTTCAAACAGTCGGAAACTACAAAAAAACAAATTCCGACCTTAAACTCGGGTTACGTAACTTGTAATTACGGTAAATCTAATAATTAAAAATAATTACAAATAAGTTAATTACTGGTAATTACCGCAACGACAATAATCAAAAGTAATCAAAAATAATTACTATAAATTAGCAAAAAAAATATATACGTTCGTTACTTCCCATAGTTTTAAATAACACCAGCTTATAATACAACTTAATTACTTAAATCACCCTTAATTATCTGCTATTACCAGACGTAACTAATTTACTCTTTATTACTCAGTTTCCTACAGTACCACTGCCAACATAAACCCGTACGACTAGGTTTAATAGTTGGTTAACTAGCCCAGCCGTTACATATACGTATTAAAACTTAACTTAATTTTTGTTACGTTCGGGCTGCTTATATAAATTTCAGCCGGTTAATAAGATATATTTATGGCGATTTATTAAGTTTAATTCTTTATATTAATCGACGAAGTTATCGAATTTTGTTATGCTTTATTATTAGATAAATTTAAACGTAATAATTTTGCAATAAAAATATAATATACTACCGCTTATTTTAACAACGGTTTTTAAGCTTGGAATATACGAAAAGAACCATTTTTTAAGTTTTAAAATATCGCGATAAGCTTTTTAAATAATAACGAAACTGTTGAAATAGGTGTGGCAAAAGAAATTGTTGATGGCGGGGGGGGGGTAACACTAGAGCAACGGCGGGGTGGGCGCGTCAGGCCCACATTTGTATGTACGTAGCCTATAGCTTCTGCCTCCAACCTTCAGAAGCAACAACTTCAAGAACAGAAGCAGCAGAAATCAGAGAACAACGACGGTACCCCGAATTGCGAGACCGCATCTTCACAGAAACGAATATAAACCATGATTAAGATATACGGACGCGATAAGCTTTGCGCCAAAAAGGTTGTTAATATATTATATATTTTAAATGTTATATTAACTATTAACAGGTTTTTCTACAATATGAAAATTTCCTTTATGGCTTATATATATAATCTCGATATATTTAAAAGTTAAACGTAAATAATCTATGGTAGTTTTAAATACGAAAAATCGAACTTTCTAATAGTTTTTAATAACGAATTCCCAAGCGGCTTAAAACAAAATAACCGGCCGTATATATTGTAATTACTTTAACAAATACCTTTCCGAATATTTCAATAACAATTTTATTTGTATATAAAATAACGTTTCTGTTTATATTATCTCAATTGTTAAAAAATAAGTTTAAACGAATATTGTCGAAATATTAAAATAAATTGTATATTTGTTCAATTTAAACTTTATCGAAAATGTATAAATATTCTTAAAAAAGCGTATTTAACGGAAAAGACTTACTAATACGCAAAAGGATTAAATTTACTTATTGTTATTGTAATTATTATATAGGGAATGTTTGCAAAAGTTATAATAAATGATATAAAAATAATAAATTTAAACGAATCTTAGCCGTAATTACGGTTTAGAGCTGGTATACGAAATATTAAAATAACCACTTTATTCGTAATATATTTATTTATAAATTATTAAATTCGCTAGCAATTTTAATACAAATAGTTGAAAAAAGCCTAAGTAAAGATATAAAGGTGGTGGTGGAAAATATCGGGTATAGAGATTAAACCGAGATTTTTGCATATAGATTGTGGTAAGATTATTAAGCAAGCCAAACAGTCCCTTTAGGCCCTACCTTCAATTCAAGGTTTATTCCCATTTTAGTTATTTATTCAAAAATTAAGAACTTAAAGGTATTTAGCGCGCAAAATTACTATCAATAGCTTCAAATCGTTGGAAACTAAGTAGGTTTAAGTAAAAAAGCTATGTAAATCTTTTAAAGTTAATTAAAAGTTATTACCTTTACTGGATATAGTAAGATGTCAAACTAATCCGGTCCAACCCTACAACTTTCAGTAATGCCAATATCTATTAACAACTTTACTTATATATATTTTAATTATACAAAATTGTAAAAATAACGAGTTTTAGAATTATACTCGTTTAGTTTTAATCTTTTAAACCGTATATACTAACCCTTAGCCTTTTTAATTATACGCAGTCGTTTTGTTATAAACAGGATAACATTTACTATAAAAGCTTTTAAAATAAGTTTTTACGTTTTATACAAATAACGGTTTATATAGGTTTATCGCTCGGTTTTAGCACCTTCTAACGACAAACTTAAATTAATTAACCACCACGCAATAAACTAATTTACACCAATCGGATTCCTTGTTATTAAACGTATTTATAGCTTTTTTATAAATACGTGCATTATATCCGGGCTTACCGTAAACGCTACATTTCTGTTTTTTCGTTTTAACCTTTTTACGACGACTACCTTTAGCCGTTATTAGCTGTATTCTTTTACCACTTTTTCTTTTCGGCCAGGAAAGTTTATTCTTTTTATATAGTAAGTATTTTTTTAAAAAGCGTTTATTTTTAATTATTCGACGTTTGCTAAAAAAATAGTTAGTTTTGCGTAATTTGGCGTTTTGTTTTAAAATGAACGTTTTCGTACAAAAGTATTGAATTACTTTTTGTTAAAAGATTAACCGATTTAACCATTTTTGTCGGCGAGCGCCCCTGTGTTACGGCCTTGTCTACCGTAGCAGCTTCTTATACGGCTGTAAGTACCAGAATCATTGTCAGACCCTACTAAAGACTAGGGCTGTTAGCTGCGTAATGGCTTAGCTAGCTTTGCAACTAATGGATGCGTTGTTGGATGCGTTGTTTGATACGTTATTTGAAGCTCCAGTATCGTTCCTTTTTAGATACAGCTGTTTTACGTGTATATAGGGAGGTTTTGCAACCTTCCTTTTAAACAGGACCTTTTAGAAGGTTAACTAGATAATTCACCTTTTTTTTCAGCCATATATGCTTCAGTATGTGATGACAGGGTTTTATAGTTATGAGCCCGGTCCGTATTTCTTTTAGTTGCGCTTAGAGATATTCGTTTTCTGAAGTTATTCGGAACTTCGTCGTCGTTCCTGCAGTAACTTTGTGACTTACTGCCGCCCTTTAAGAGGATTTTTAGCTACATTCCAATTACCTTAGTATTTATTTTTCCTGTATTATGTCTGAAGCCATGGTTTTTTTAAAAAAAAACTTTAATAAAACTTCGTTAAGGCGCTTTAGGGCGTTTTTTTTAAGAAAGGGACCTTTAGAAAGTATGATATTTTCGAATTTTACATTAGTTTTAAGGCGGGGTTTTTTATGGGATTATATTAACTTTAATGACGCCGTAAGTTTCGCCGTTATTGAAAAGATTTGTTTTCTTTAACTTTAAGAACTTTAATTTAAACGTTTCTGATAAGCTTAAGTTTTAGTTAGAAGTTGATACGAAGTTCCAGAAGGTTGTAAAAAAATACGATCGCGAGTAAACCTTTTTTCAAGTTTAAGAAAAAGCGTTTACCGAAGTTAATAGGTTTTTGAACCTGTTAGTTTATTTTAATTATTATTAGGTATATTGGAAAAAGGTTATATTACGAAAAAAGCTACCCGCTTTAAGAAACGAATTTAAGCTTAGTAATAACATTCGGATTTACGAAGTCGAAAGTCGATATAAGGAAACGTTAAAAATTAATAAGATCCAGATAAATGCGTAATTTTCCAAGTACTGGAAAATATATATTAAAGCCGAAAAGCTTTAGATTCCAGTTATCGCAGGTTATTATAGATACCTTGATTTTTTTAAAGCGGTAAATACCTTTTTATCCGATTTTTCCGATATTTAAACTGCCGCTGTTAAGAAGGCCATATATAACGATAAAGACGTTAACGAGTTACCCTTAATATAAAAGTTCGTAACGCGCTTCCGAAGTTATATAAGATTACGGAATGCTTAGGGCGTTATAGCCAAATAATTGTTTCGAAAAAAATTCGGTATTACCTTTAACGGAAAAATTCTAAATTAAACGGGTTTTTCTTAAAGCTTTTCGAATAATAACAATAATCGCCGTAATAATAACAATTAAAACGGTAACCGCTATGTTAATCGAAAGTACTTTTGCGGTATAATCCATAATTTTAAGGAATGCTCTTATATTTACCTAAAAATTAGGCCCGAAAGATGGACCGAAAACCTTGAGATTAAAAAGTAGATAAACGAACGCGTCGCTAACGGAACTTTCGGATTAAAGCGCGCTGTTAAAATGGTTTAAAAGGAATTAAAGTAACAAATTTCTTAGTTAGTTTTAGTATTTTTTATTAACGAATTCCCAGGTTAATAGCGTTATTACCGGATATAGCTTTAAGAAATTTACGTTATTGGATATATGTTTAGATTTTTACGTAGTAAATCGGAAGGTTAACTTTATCGACTTATAGCCTTTTATAATAAATGGAAAGCTTTTAATTAAAAGCAAATATTTCGAGATATTAGGCGAAGGAACGCGAAAGATTGCGTTTATTACTCTAAATGGCAAAACTAACGCCTTTTTTTTAAAAAAAGGTTGCTTTTATATCCTTAAAATGCATATTAACTTAGCCTTCCATAAGTTATTTTAACAAGTTAGGATTTATTAGGATTATAAAATTAACGTCGTATATTATAAAAAGTTAATAACGTCGCGAGCGTAAATGGTAAAAATTAAATAAATGGAGCGTTAATCTGTTATATACTACGTTAAAGTAACGACTGAAAACGACGACGACGACGACGTTGTTAATTTAGTAGTTTTTGTAATAACCGAAAAGCTGAACGTAACGGTTTTTAAGGACGAAAATAACCCTAAGGATAAAGCTATTTTCGAAAGCGAAAATAAAGATTTCGTTCCAAAGCTTTCGATTTAAGATTTTTTTTTCCCGAAATTGTTTAAGTAAAAAAAGTTTTACGAGAATAACTTCCGTTTTTCCTTAAAGCTTTTAAAAGGAGATGTTACCTTATAATACCGAAAATTAGCCCATTTAGGCTTAAAGGTTTTTAAAAAGGTGATATAAGCAGTTACCGGAATGAAGATTTAGCTTCCGTCGAAAATCGACTGTTAAAATTATGCAATCGGAAAGGTTCGAAAAAAGGTTTCGCGAAGAACGTAAATTAAGAAACGTAAGTTTTTCGTTACAATATGTATTAACTTTTTCGAATTTAATAACGTTTTTAACGGTTATACGAAAACGTTAATTATTATTTACCTTATTATCGGAGCAAAGATTAGTTATATTATAAAGCGGAAAAAGCATGCGTTTATCGCTTTGATAAACGCAGTTGCTTTTTTAAAAAGATAATATTATATTAAAATTAAAACGATCGTATTAAACGGAAAAGCGTTTTTCGGAAATAAATTTCGAAGATGGTTTTATAATATAAATATTTTTTATAAATTTTTGCCGCCTTATATTAAAAAACCTGCAGGCGTTTAAAAATGCGCCGAAGGCCTAATTATTACGAAAGCCCGTTAGTTTAGAATTAATAATACCTTTTTTATTTATTTGTAACTTAAAGTTATTAAAGCAGTTACGTATATTACTAACTGTATATTAATTAAAGCTTTAAACTGGAAGATATTAATCCAGGTTTTTAACGAATAAATAATTAAAAAGGATAAGATTTTTATTTCCGAAAAAGGCTTAAAAACGAACGTTACGAACGTAATCTTTTTCGGATTAAAAGCTTATGCGCTTACAGAAGTAATTCGCCGGGGATCAGACCGTTTAAAGAAAATGGATCCTAAAACGTATATTAGCTATTTCGTTAAATACGTAATTAATAATATTTATAAGGTTTGGATTTTTTCGTAATAACGCGTTATCACGCTAGGAAACGTTATTTTCGACGAGACGAAAATCTATTATAACAAGCAGCAGAAATCGTTATTCGAAATTAAAGAATTAAACGATTAAATCGATAATATCCTAATCTTACTTTCTGTAACGATTTTTTTAGGAACGTTAAAAGTTATATTTAGCAGTGACTTTTGAATATAAGCGTCATTGGGGGGGTGGATAATACGGCAGCGTAAGGAACGGCAGCCCAGGGTTTTTCTGTTAAAGATAAAATACCCATATACAGTTGAGGAGCAAAAGTCACGGCGTTTTGCGATTTTGCACCAAAACTCAACGTTTTCAACAAAGAATATCTTAAGAACTTTATATATATATAAAAATAGAAAAATCGATTTTATATGCATATTTGCATGCCATATAACATATTTAAAGTGGGGGCTATTTTGAGCAGAAATTATTACGTAATGGTTGTTTGAGAAAAATGTTCATTTTTGCCAAAAAGCTTTTCGTTACTATCTTTCCGCTTATGTAATAAATTGGTTGCCTAAACTTCAATATTAATCTTAGCCAATGTAAAAAATAAAAATGAACCCAGTTTAACGTAATATATTACGTAAGCGGAAAGATATTGAAAAAAATCCTTTTTTGCACAAAACGACTTTCTTTTAAAATAGACATTACGTAAGCATCTCCACTCAAAATAGTCCCCACTTTAACTCTGTTATATGGCGTGTAATTATGCATATATAAAGCTCTTAAGATATTTTTTGTTGAAAACGTTGAGTTTTGATGCAAAATCGCAAAACGTCGTGACTTTTGCTCCCCTACTGTATGATATTATCATAATGGTTACGGATGATTTTGATTAAGAAGCTTTATAAGAAATTAAAGGGGTGGGAGCTAACGAAGAAGGTTATTCGAAAGAAGAATTTTTTGACTCGGCTGTTAGTAATAACTTCGAAAATAGCCTTATTCGAAAATTAGGTGATTTAGGAAGCGAAAACTTTTTATAAAGTCTGCCTATACCCGACGTTATTCCAGTTCCTGAAAATACAGGTTATTAATAACATTATGCGTTTTCGCCGGATAAGGCTTAAAATATATTAATTAATTCCTTTCGATTACGGTAACGCCGTACCGAAATGGATTTTTTAGATTTTTTTAGCCGTTGTTAGGTTGAGGATTTGAAGCGGAAGAAAAAGAGAGGTATTTTCGGTTAATATAAGTTACAGGTTGGATTTCGAAAAACGCAACATATATCTAACCGCTTTTAACGTTGTTTTTTTCGACGGTTATTAGGCCGGAACGCTTTTATCGTAATATTTTCCTTTTTTTACCTAAAAATTGGCCCGAAGTTATGCAGTACAAATACGTAAAAAACTGGAAAGCGGTTGCATAGAAAAAATAAAATCAGATATATTAAGTAAAGCAATTAGTTACTTTTATTACAATTTAAAAGGCGATTAACGACATAAGTCTTAATGCCATTTTTCCGTTAATATAAATATTTACTTACAAATTTAACAAATATAGGATATTTTAAAAGTTTAAGGTTAGAATTATTATCCGGGGTAATTTCCAACCCCGTAAGGAATTTAACGCTTACGTATTTACGTTAGCAAAAAGGTTTTTTCGCATGTTTATAATTGCTACAGCTTAATTTAATTTAAAGTTTCGTTAGTTTAATGCTGTTAACGTATTTTTATATAGTAATATCCATAAGTTTGTATACGTACGTTTCTTACCGGGATTCGTACATCCGGGTTATTGCTTAAGGTTTTTAAAAACTTTATATAGCTTAAGGTAATTATTATTATTGTAATAACGAAACTTATCTTTAGGTTTTTAAAACTTAAGTTTAAAACTTTCTTCGGATAATCTATACGTTTTAATTAACGGTTAGTTAACGTTATTTTTTTACGTTAACAATATATGCATAATGTACAGAATTCGCGATATAGTACGCGTTAAAAAATTCCTTTAAAAGCTACTATAACGTTTTCATATTAACGATTTTAAAAAGTTACAATAATTTTTTAAAATACGTATACTACGAAACCGTATTTAAAAAGTTATAGCTGTTACAGAACGCCTATTAGGAAAAGTTATATACCCGATTCGAATTATCTAAGTTCGGAAAACGTTACTTTAAAGTTTTTAAATGGAAGGATTTTAAGAAATATTAAGGCGAAACGTTAGCAGCGTTTAAGAAGACGTATTTCGAAAAAGTCGGAAGTTTATTATACGGAACTATTACTATTCGTCCAAATTTAACTAAAGCTGTTTTCCAGTTATCTCGCTATTACAAAAACCCTAACCCCACGTATCTTAACGTTATTGACGAAGTTATTTTTTACATTTATTTCATACGTACTTTAACTTTAAAATTCGGAAATAACAAAAAACCTAACCCCCGATTATCCATATACGCAAATAACGTTTTATTTGCGAATAACCTTAATCGAAAAAACTTTTAAAGATTTGTATTAATACTTTTCGAGGGTTTTATCGTTTAAAAAGTTAATAAGCAAAATATAATTATTACCTTAAATACGGAAGTAAAACTATTAACCTTTTCGTAAATTATTAAGAAAGTTATTTTTATATAAAGCCTATTTAAAGTTGTGGAATTAAAGTTAAATAAAAAGTTAATTATTTAAGTAAATAACAAACAAACGATACAGTTAGTTATCGAAAAAGCTGTACACTTAATTACGAAGTTGAAATATGTTAATATTTATAATTATTAGTTCCGTAAAACCGTCGTAATGAAAAGAATTGGTATCGAATAAACGTTTATAAACGTAATAATTATGAATAAATTTACTAAGAAACTTGAGTTATAGCAATATTAAGAATTCGTTCGGTTATTAAACCTTTAAAACGTTGCTTTAAAGCTAAAGGAAATTTAAAAGTTTCGTTACAGCAACGTTATTACGTTATAATAACAAAAACTATTAATTTTATTTTTTTAATTACTTATTTCCGTTATATTTTTGTTATCCCCTAAACCTTAAACTAACACGAATATTAAATTATTAAGTTAGCCCTTTAATAAGGCTTTTATAATTTAATAAATATAATATTAAATTATAACCTAAAAGAACGGGTTCGAATCCTGTTAAAAGCCTTTTATATTCGCCTTAAACATATCGTTCAAAACGAACATAAATCGATTTTTGTTTATTTTATTTCCATGACTACGCTACTTTAAATATTGGAATATTAAGTTAACTTTTTAACAAAGCTTTTGTAGTTTAAAGGTATAATATCAAGTTATAACACCTAAAGACATAGGCTCGAATCCTATTAGAAGTCGTCCATTTGTAGATCCCGACCGTTGGGATCTGCAAATGAAACCCCGATTTTTGATTTTTTTTTTGTTTATCCTCTAAACCACCACTGTATTTCCTTTTTGGGCAATTTTCAGACTTGTGAGAGCTTCGGCTGTTAGTTCCTAACAGCTGGGGGGGTGTGTCAGACCTTACTAAAGGCTAAGGCTGTTAGCTGCGCAATGGCTTAGCTAGCTTTGCAACTAGTGGATGCGTTGTTGGATGCGTTGTTTGATGCGTTGTTCGAAGCTCCGGTATCGTTCCCTCTTAGATACAGCTGTTTTACGTGTATATAGGGAGGCTTCGCAACCTTCTTTCTAGACAAGACCTTTTAGAAGGTCAACCAGATAATTCACCTTCTTCTTCAGCCATATATGCTTCAGTGTGTGATAACAGGGTCTCATAATAATTACCATAATTGCAATTATTCCACCGATTTTTTGCTTTGGTGGTTATGTGGTATAATGCAGCTATAACATTATGATCGCAAAACGCTAGGTGACCTTACCAATGCTGGGTTCGATTCCCGGATTAACGGTTACTTACAAGGTTTATTTAAAAACGCATAAGGGGCAGTGCGGGGTAGTACCTTGGGGGTTAGGTAGCTGTTAATCCCGACAAAGTTGGGTGTTTCTTATTACGGTAGGCCTTAGGCTTGGGGATTAAGCCCTAGGAGGGGAAGTAACGTATTACGGCTTTGTTTACCGTAGCAGCTTCTTATACGGCTATAAGCATCAAAATGATTGCCACAATTGAGATCATTCCACCGATCTTTTGCCTTGGTAGTTATGTGATATGGTGCAGCTATAACATCCTGGTAATTTCTCTTTTATGCAAGGTAAAAGTTAGGCCCAAGCCTTAGTTGCCAGGCTGAGCCAATATACAGAAAATGATTCCACAATAAGATTTTCACGATAAATACTATAGCTGATATTTTCGAATATAATAACTTTTTAAACGGTTTTCACATTTAGGATAAATTGCACACCTTAATCCCGTGCCTCACTCCGATTCCAACTGATACGTGGTTGCCGACAAGCTTCGGTCCTGGTGAATCTTATGCCCGTTAGGGTTCAGCAGGGTCCTTAAAAGCAAAAAATAGCTTTACACCGTAAACCTTAAAAATAAACCTTAAAAGCGTATAAAAAGCTTTACAAGCCCTTGCCAATTTCACGGCTAAAAAATCCAACCTCGATCGTTCCCACGGCTACGAAACGGAAAGGTATTAGTGAAGCATAGAAATTAAGATAGCAATCTACCATTTTATCCAATTTGCATATACGGTTACGTCTTCTTTAAGAAAAAGTGAGATTAGGACTTAACAGTAATCCGTTATCTATTATTAACGTTTTTGGGAAATTATTTAGACTTTTCTTAAGGATTAAGTTAATTAATTTATTTTTAAAGTTAGATTTAAATAGCTCAAAGTTTTTATTAAGTTTGTTTTTAATTATTTCGATTTTAAAAAACTATCAAAGGTTTTTATTCCTTTTAATAGTATACCGTTTTAATATTTATTAAATTAACTAATAGATAAGGACTTGGCTTTTTTTACTGCATGTAGCGATAGTATTACTAAGGTAAAAAAAAAGATACGTACTCCTTAAGGAAAAAAAATAATAAGGCTCGTAAAAACGGGTTTAAGTTTTAAGTTTTTAAGTATACTAGTAAACCTTCTCTGTTAAAATAACGGTAACCTTTTTAATTTATATAGTACTTTTTAATCAAAAAGTATTTATTATATTAAAGATATTTCAAAAGCGTGTTTATATATATTTTATAAGCTAGGTTTGAGTTAATAAAAGCGTTTATAACGTTATATTGTTTTAGATTTAGATTTAACTTAACTATAATAATTATTAAACCTTTAACGGATTTTGTTATTAGGATAAATATATATTTTTGTATATTAATGGATCGATTAGATCCGTACGCTTAGACACCCCACCTCCCAACTCCGATCCATATTTCCAACCCTTCCAATTTCGAAGTCCAATAACATAACAACCATAATATGGATTTGGATAAGGTCGCTCCCGTTTTTGTCGCCGATCGTCGGCCTAACGAAAAATTCAATCCGGAAACCCGGGCCTTTATAATTAGGGCCGTAACTAAGGGTATAACCCAGACCCGGATAACCGAAACGATAGAAATAAAACGTTAACGCGTCGGAAAATAAATTTAACGCTTTATAATTTATAAAACGGTTCATAACTTGTTACGAAAATATCGGTAACGGGTTATTCGAAATTACTTAGCTTTATATTTTTATTAATTAGGCCGTCGTTATTTTCGCGATACGTACCTGTTATGGCCCAGCAAGGCTTGGCCTCTCCAAAACGGTCGGAAGCTACAAAAGGACAAACTCCGACCATAAGCTTAAGTCACGTAATTTATGATCACGGTAGATCCGGTAATTAGGAATAATTACAGTGGTTTAATTACTAGTAATTACCACGATAACAGTAATCAATCGTAATCCGGAATAATCAATAATAATCATTATAGATTAACAAAAAGGATATATACGCTCATTATTTCCCATAGTTTAAATAACATCAATTTGTAATATAACTTAATTACCCAGATTACCTTTAATTATCTGTTATTATTAAACGTAACTAGTTTACTTTTTATTACTTAGTTTCCTATAGTACTACTACTAACATAAACCCGTACGACTAGGTTTAATAATTAGTTAATTAACCCAGCCGTTATATATTATAAGCTTTTATTTAATAATACAGTTAGACTTTAAGTAATACTCGAACCGTTAATATGTCGATTAATACACGAGTAACAGCTACTTTTAAACATACGGCTTAACAACTTCAGGATAAAATTTAAAAACTTAAGGCCATTATTTAGCAGCTTACCAATTAGGTGGTAACAATTTAATCAGTTTCAGTTAATACCCGTAAAATAAAACCTAAAAAGCCTTAGTCGTATAACGGAAAAGGAAACATTTAAAGTTTCTTAATCTAGATTCGGGTTTACCTTTATCTTAAAGGGTTTATTAACCCAACGGATTAAATTCTTGCTGTTACGGCTTATTTAAAAAGAAATACCCTCGATTGGTTTAAATTTACCATGAAAGATTTCCTGGAAAAAGGGGAATCCGATTAGGAAAAAATTACCAAGAAAATCTTTTCCAATTACGTTAATTTCGAAAACAAACTTAAGAACAATTTCGAAAATCCGGACGAAAAACGAATTACAGCTTAACAAATCCTCCAATTATACCGAAAAGGACTAATTTCTAAGTACGCTGTAAAATTCCGGAACCTTATGGCAAAAGTAAGATAGAAGGATAAAAAAAACGACATTTTAATGGATATGTTTTATACAAATTTA
This sequence comes from Monosporascus sp. 5C6A, assembly GCA_004155035.1. Lineage (NCBI taxonomy): Eukaryota > Fungi > Ascomycota > Sordariomycetes > Xylariales > Monosporascus > Monosporascus sp. 5C6A. The sequence goes on from QJOB01000273.1 coordinate 73,746, forward strand.
AAAAAAAACGTTAAAGATAAAATTATTAAATTTCCACGACTTACGATATTCGACAAATACATTACGGAAACAATAAAAATCAATAATTGGTAATTCGAAAAACGATAAGAAAAAAAAAGATGTTTTACTTTACGAGTTAAATATTCCAAAATTAATGAAAAAAAAGGCGTAAAGTACCTTTTACCATTTATAAAATAGCTCCAAAACTCATAAAACTTGGTATTACTTAACGACGAAATATAAGCTAGGTATAATGTTATAATTATAGCAAGATAAGACATATTGCCAAACGATACAAAAAAATACATTAAACCTCAGTACTTAAAAAAACACTAAAAGGTTAAAACGGCAAAAAACAAGTTAACATGATCTATATTCGCAAGGACGACAAATAAGAAAAAACGCGGCAGGGATTAAAAACGGCCAAGGCCTTCTTATAAACAACAGTAAAAAAAATAGGCCCAAGAAATACAGCATGCAAATTTCCACCTTATTAACTACAACCGGTCTTAATGCTCTATTTACGCAAAAGAAAAATGACGAATTTATAAACGAATTATTTAAATATAAAAAGAAAGTTTCGATTTTTATACCTGTACGGGGTATAACCAGGACGACTAATAATAACATCGAAAATTACGAATTTTTATTATACAGGAAAAAGTCGAAGATATAACATTAATATTAACATAACCTAAAGGCGAAAAATGCCTCCAAAAAAACCATACGTATTATTTCGGATAGTACAATTATTAAACCGAAAAAGAACGGATTTAAAGGTTTACTAACAAATATTACCAAAAAGCTATCATCGATATTTAAATACAGTTAACATTTAAAACAAACCCTTAAAAACGGAAGGTATTACAAAAAAGATTAACAAAATTCTCCAACTAAAACCAATTAGCTTTTTATATAAAATAAAAGGCTATTGGAAAATTAAAAGACGATATTTATAAAATCTCAAACCAACTATACCGATAAAAAAAAATTCTCTAACTTAAAGCTTAATTACGCCGCCAAGAAGGCCAGATAAAGTAAGTACAAAAGATATGCGAACAACTTATAAAGCAAATCTAATAAATTATAAAGTCCTCAAAAAAAGAACGCCATTTGTAAAAAAGCCTTAGAATGACGCGAATTGGAAATAATAACAAGAACTTCCCAAAATAACTTTAAATATAACAACAAAAGTTAATAATACCTTTATTACTTTAAAAATACGAATTAGGGCATATTGGTATACCGTAATAATAAATTACGGAACTTTAAACGCTAATTACATTACTCCGAAATTAATTAATTGGTTTAAATTACTATAAAAAGATAAAAAGGACTCTTATATCGCCGAAAACGTCGAAGGTTAGGTATTCGCTTATAACAACGGAAAATTCGTACGCGAAATTAATTACTTCGAGATTTTTGTTAAAAAACGAATCCAAATAATTAACTTCGATATTGTTCCGTTAAAGAATTACGACATAATCTCAAAAAAACCATGGTTATATTAATACAACCTTTTAATTAATTAAAATATTAACCAGGTAAAATTCGTTTTACATTTTATTAATAAGCAGAAAAAAAACGAACGAAATCTTTATATTTAATCGGTAAAAAAAAAAGCTAACGAATGCAAACATAAAAATACGATAAAAACCTTACTACCTAAAAAAATAAAACACAAAAAAGAAAAGGGGCATAATAAACGTATTCGACGGATTATAATTATTATTCGGGTATAACTTTACGACATAAACGAAATTTTGGAATACCAGCCCGAAAAATTTAAAAAATATATAACTAATGCACCACCACAATATCGCAAATATAAACAACTGTTTAAAAAAAAAGCTTAAAACGAAACTACCAAAACATAACGAATAAAACCATAAAATAATCTTTAAAAAAATACCTTACCTAAGTTTTATCCGATTTACAATTTAAACGAAGCAAAACTTTATATTTTACGAAAGTACCTGGAAAATAAACTTTAAAAATAATAAATTCGATAATTTATATCTTTAACTAAATACCTTATGTTTTTCGTACCGAAAACAAACGGCAAGTTTCGGTTAATAATAAATTATCAATACCTTAACAATATCACTATTAAAAATAAAATATCTTTACTGTTAATTATGGAAAAAAAATTACTTATAAAAAACCAAATAATTTACCGCTTTAAATCTTAAAAATAACTACAACTTAATACGAATTAAACTAAAACACGAATAAAAACGACTTTTAAAACAAAATACGGATTATATAAATATTTGGTTATATTAATAAAACTTACAAACGTACCAGTAACCTTTTAACGAATAATTAATTACGTATTTCGAAAATACCTAAATATTTTCGTTATGTATTATTTAAACGACATTTTGATTTTTTCAGAATTAAAAAAGGTATATATAGAACATATTTACCAAATTTTTCAAACTTTACAAAACGTAAACTTGTTAATTAACGCCAAAAAAATCAATTTTACATACAAAAAATGGAATATCTGGAATATATTATTACCTTAAAATACATTAAAATAAACTTAAAGAAAATTATAATAATTACCGAATAATCGACATTTATTATTGTTACAAAAATATAGACATTTATTGGATTCGCTAATTCTTACCGAAAATTTATTAAATACTTTAGCAAGATTACGATACCTTAATTTAATCTTACCAAAAAACGAATTCTAATAAATAACGGAAATAAAAAAAGCTTTTCCAACAAATTAAGGACGCAATTATTAATAAACCAATATTAATTATGTACGATCCAAAACGTTTAATTAAGCTAAAAACCGACTTTTCGGATTATACGTTAAACGCGGTTATCGGATACCGTAACAATTAAAAAATACTTTACCCGATTACCTTTTATTTATACAAGTTAAAAAATATTAAATTAAATTATACCATTCCCGATAAAAGATTTATAACCATTATCAAAACCTTTCGAAAATTCAAGCATATACTTAAAAAAAGACTCCACCAAATTAAAATCTATACCGATCATAAAAACCTTACCCGTTTTACCACTACACGAAAACTTACAAAACGATAACTACGCTACGCGGAAAAATTAACGAAATACGACTTCATTATCATCTACCAAAAAAACTCTAAAAACGGCAGGATAAATACTTTTAATAAACGACCTAACTTAAAAGAAAAATTAATTAAAATCAGTTACAAAATTTTTTATATCATCCCAAAAAAATACCTGACATTACGATAAATATAACAATCAAGATAATACCCCTTAACCTATATCAGAAAATACAGTAATATAACGATAACTTACCTAACGATCAAAAAAGAAATAAAATTCAAATATTAAAAGATTATCAATAAAACTTAATATAAGATATATATTAACACCCATTTTACGGACATCTAGAGATTTACAAAACCCTAAAACGATTATAACGTGCTTATTACTTTCTTAAAATAAAACAATAATACAAAAAGTTAAATGAAAATATAACGTTTACGCTAAAACAAAAACTTTACGGCATAAATTATATAAAAAACTACAACTTCTTCCAGTTTTATAACGATTATAAAATTCGATTATTATAAATTTTATTACTAAACTTCCCTTATCCGAAAACCAAGCAATAAAAATACATTACGATAACATTTTCGTAATCGTTAATCGATTTACGAAATTTTCTTATTTCCTACCTTATAATAAAAATACCGACGCAAAATAAATAACATACATTATTTTTCGACACATTTTTAACGTACATAAATTACTAACCGAAATCATCTCAAACAAAAATACCACCTTTACCTTTAAATTCTAAAAAACCTTACAATACAAATCGACCTAAACTACAAATTATTTAACGTATTTAAACCTTAAACAAATAAATAAACAAAACGATTAAATTAAACTCTCGAAACCTACCTATAATATTACATTAACTACGAACAAAATAATTAAGTTAAAAAACTACCAATAACTCAGTTAACTTATAATACTAACTACTAAGAAAACATTAAAATAACCCCAACAAACGTTAATTTTAATTTCATACCAAAATTTTATAAAAAAACACGCAATAACGGATTAATTAATATTAAAGCAATTTTAATATCAAAATAACTCAGATAATTACACGTAAAAATAAAAACAAAATTAAAATTTATACGTAACTAAATAAAAAAATATTACAACCAAAAAAAATTAAAGAAATTAACTTTTTCAAAAGAAAATAATCTACCTAACTACCAAAAACGTCAAAACCAAACGCCCAAATCAAAAACTTAATTTTAAATACATCGGCCCATACAAAATTACCAAGAAAATTTTAAAAAATAACTACAAATTAAAATTACCCCCGAAAATTAAACTCCATCTAATTTTTCATATTTCCTTACTTAAATCAACACAAACACTATCAAAATTAATACAAAACAAAAAAATAAAACAGAACAAAATATACTAATATACGAAACAAAAGAAATTCTAAGTATACGCAAAAAAAAACAGACTTATTAAATACTTAATCAAATAAAAAAACTACTCAAATTCCGAAAATACCTAAAAACCCGCCAAAATTTTTATAAACGCCCAAGGTTTCCTAAAAAGCTTTCCCCAACAACGCTGGAACCGCCAGCTATAACGCCCCAATTAATACTATTAATAATAAACCAATCGGTATTTTCATTATCCAAGCAATCCACTCAACCAGGAACCTATAACAACGCGACAGCACTAACTTCTAACCTTTCTTATTCCCGCCTTTCCTTTTCCTCCAATTCGTTTAAAAATTAAAAATTACGTTATACTATAATTACACCGTTTAAACGCACCAAAACCTTTTACTTACATAACCAAATCAAACGAACCAAAACCTTATTTATTTCTTTTTAATATCGACGTTATATTTTTAAATAACGTCATTAAAGTTTTAAAAAAAACGCTCCTTTACAAATATCTCCTCCCATTTAAAGCGTTAATATTCCCGACAAATACTTTATAAAAAAAATACCGGCACCCCGATACCATTACAAAAACGGCCCCGAAAAACACACTCCTTACATCGCAACACATTTTCCATCATCTCATACTTTAATCCTTTTAAAAAATACCAAAAATAAAACATAACTTCGAAACCAAAATCGTCAAAAACTTCCACAAATTTAATACAACGAACAATAAAAAAACGTAACTTACAACGAATCCTATCTTTTCAATTAAACATGTTAATTACCAGAAAAAATAATAATAATAAAAAGAAATTACTTATCAAAAATTACAAACAAATAAATTAATCTTTAAAAGCAAAAATCTTAAAAAAAGGGAAATCGTATTATAACCTAATAAAACTTAGCCTTTCCAAAACGGTCGGAAACTATAAAAAAACAAATTCCGATTATAAACTTAAGTTACGTAATTTATAATTACGGTAAATCCGGTAATTAAAAATAATTACAGTAATTTAATTATTAATACTTACTACGATAACAATAATTAATCGTAATCCGGAATAATCAATAATAATTATTATAAATTAACAAAAAAAATATACGCTTATTATTTCCCATAATCTTAAAAAACACCAGCTTATAATATAACTTAATTACCCAAATTATCTTTAATTATCTGCTATTACCAGACGTAATTAATTTACTTCTTATTACTCAGCTTCCCACAGTACCACTACCAACATAAACCCGCACGACTAGGTTTAATAATTAATTAACTAGCCCAGGCGTCACAGTACCGTTAGTTTTAAGAAAAAACGGGTATCTGTATTGGCCGGTTAACGATAAAGCGTTTTTTTTGTACGTTCGCCTTAAAAAAATGGTATGCGGCGAATAAAATTAAATTGTCGGCGGACGACGTACGTAAACGTTTAAGGTTTATTAACAAAGCTTTTAAACGAAATAACTAAAAATACTTTTTTTAATACTTACTTCGGACGAATGTATTATATAAAACATACTCGAACGTCCGGGTTAATAAATTTTTCGTTTTTCGTCGGAACGTTATCGGGAAAACTTAATAAATCCGGTAAGCCATAGGAAAACTTCCGATTCCATTATAATCTAGGGGATAATATGGTAACGTAACAGCAAAGGCGGTTTTAGTCTTATTATTTTTTACGAAAACGACCAGCTTTCCTTAAACGGCGGAATAACCTTTCGGCGTTATATCGAAATTTTCGAACGAAAGCTTTTTCCGTTTTACGAAGTTAAAGATTTTTTTTATTTAAGATAACGTTTTAATATATAAAGCGATAACCGTTAAGAAGTTTTTCGAAAGCTATGGAATTTAGGTATTCGAATAGTTTTTATATTCGCCCGATTTAAACCTTATCGAATATTTTTGGCGCGTTTTAAAAAATAAAATTTACAAAATCGAGCCTAAATTCGGTTATTTACTTAATAATAATAAAAATCGTTACCGGGCGTTTAAAGTAATCCGAAATACGTAATTTTAATTAAATACTAACTTTGTAATAAAACTTATTAAGTTATTTCTAAAAAGATTAAAAACCGTTCGTCACGTTCGAAAATGGTATATACGGTTTTAAAGCCCTGAAACAGGGCTACAAATTAATATATGTAACTTTTTAATTGGACATATTTTAATAAAAAATGAATTATTGAAGGTATATGGTAAATACGAAAAGAGATCGATTAATGGGGTACGTACGGATTTAATCGATCTATTAATGTATTAACAAATTATTCGAACAAATCCGTAAACAACTTCTATATATGTAACTATTTAGTATTAAGTATAGTTAATCTTTAAAAATTCGAACTTTAATTATTTCAAAATTGTAAATGTGATTTGCAAAAACTATTTATTTTACATAAAAAACACTGTTTTAATATAGCATCTCTTTATTCAATAAATATTAAAATAGGAAACTGAAATTATATAAAAAGTAATAATATCGAATATAACATTTTTTTAAACTGTCGGGTTTATAAACTGCAAGTTGAAAATATTAACGTAGAAAATTTAAGGTGGGTTTTAAAATAAGAGATGTTGTTCCAGATTAGGAACCTTTACAAGGGTCTACGACCCCAAGAGTAGGCCTACCTAGACACTCTAGCCCAAGTCCAGCCCGCCTTAGCCTGAACTCCGGATTCCTTAGCTATCGCTTAGCTCCATCTCAGCCTTAAAAACGGCAATGGATTTAGGTAAGCTTGAATTTCGTATCCGGGCATAATGGTATTTTCTCGTTATTAAATTTCTGTAGTCGTAATCGCATATTAACATCATCGTGAAATATCCAGATCTTAACAAGTAATCAAGTTGGAACGTTCGACGAGGCATTCAAATCTCGCATCCAGCTTATCTTACGCTATTACAAATTAAAGAAGGACCAGCAGCTACAAATCTAAAGCAACTTTATCAAGCCTTGAAATACTTAAGCTATCAAAACGGCCCGTGTCTGCCTTCTTGGCAGTCCAATCTAAAGCTTGCTTCAATATTAATATTAAAAAATATAAAATTTGCTCGGCTGTGCTTATCCTTAACCTCCTTGCTTTTCAACATATTCTCTTAATACAGATTTTCTAAAATCAAAACGCTTTAATATTTCTTATTATTACTCTTTATCTATTATTAAACCTAAAAATTAATCCTTAATTCCGAATGTAATATTCCGCGCTTTCTTTTGAACTTTCCGCGCTTAACAAAACCACTCCCC